>JAODOY010007128.1:17011-30920 GCA_025399855.1 Forbesichthys papilliferus | reverse complement strand
TAGTAGATAAGATATTATATATATATATATATATATATTAAGATACATTAATATTAAGATTTATAAAGATACAGTAACTTAATACAGTATCTTAAAGTGAACAAACGTTTTGACCCACAGCCAGAAAACAACATGGAAACTGATACACATTTAAAACCAAAATATAAAAAATATATATATAGTTACATACTGTACGTGCATGCAAAAGCCCCGCTACCATTTTATGTCCTCATTCCCTATCATCACCTGTTATAAACCCCCCCCATCCTCTTTGCTTTCTGGGGTGTGTGTGTGTGTGTGTGTGTGTGGGGGGGGGGTTGTTCTGTCTCCACAGTGGGGGTCTGTCCAGGCCATCAGAGAAGTAATTCACACGTCGCCTCATTTGAGTTATTTACTCTATTACCACCCCCCCACCCCACCCCACCCCCATCAGCTGCCCGTTCCCCACCACAGCTCAGGCAGGGTACATCCCTGCCCCCCCCACCCCCAGCCACAGCCACCTATCTACTCTGACGGGGCGATGCCACCTCAATCTGCCACCGCCACAGCAGGGGGGCTGCTGGAGATTGTTTGGCTAGCAAGCGTGGTACACTGGCACTGTGTGTGTGTGTGTCCTAGTCATTATCACACCCATCGCCGGTGCTTCTCTCAGATGGCTTAGATGTATTTACATGGTTCCATCTGGGAACTGGCGGGGAAAGACAGCTCCAGCCATAGGATGGGGTGGAGAGGAGGCCAGCCTTGGGAAATGGGGGGTGGTCACACCTAAATGATGTATCTCTATTTTCACACGGGGGCTCCTCCAGCTTCACACAATAGGCGCAGGACACGGTCACCGTAGAATTGAAGAAGAAGAAGTCCTTTTGATCAAGGAACCCTCGAACCCCCTCTGCCAGGGAAGGGAGAATAACTGCTCTCATCTTCATCTAATTTCAATGGCCATTCACTGTCATGCCACCTCTCCCATGTGCATTTACTTGAATACAATGCGTTGTCCCGGTGACTGCAAGGAGGTAACTTGCACGGCGGCTCGCTAAGGACGGCAACAAAGCGCCACCGTCGGCCCATTTGTGGTTCCATTAAGGCTCTGCTACTGAGCTCTGTGGGCACTGAGCAGCAGTCTGCTGAATTACCCCAAGCACCAGGTCACTGTGGCTCCCTAGGCTTTCATTAGATGAAGGACCGCTGGCCATTCTATGGGGTAAAGTTAGCACAGTAGCATGTCATTAGCATGTTAGCATGTATTTAGCTATCATATCATGCCTTTAGCTAGCACATAAGCATGTCTTTAGCATATTAGTATGTATTTAGCTATCATATCATGCCTTTAGCTAGCACATTAGCATGTCTTTAGCATATTAGTATGTATTTAGCTATCATATCATGCCTTTAGCTAGCATAGTAGCATGTCTTTAGCTAGCATAGTAGCATGCCCTGTGCTGACTTTAGCACAGTAGCATGTCTTTAGTTAGCACAGTAGCGTGTCTTTAGCATGTTAGCATGTATTTAGCTATCATAATATCGTGCGAATAGCTAGCATACTTGCATGTTTTGTTCAGGCTTTAGCACAGCAGCCTGTCTTTAGTTAGCATATTACCATGATTTCAGCTAGCAAAGCAGCATGTAATTAGCTAGGATATCTTCAGTTAGCTTAGTAGCATGTATATAGCTATCGTAATATCACCAAAGACCATATATAGACTTAGAGAATTTGAATGGTGCTATGGCTGAACTGTGTGTGTGTGTGCGGTGCGCCCAGTTGTGGTGTGGTTTATAAAGTGTTGCTCACACCATTTAAAACGTGAGGAGACACAGCGTCTGGTTTGCAATCAGGGGCTTCTGGGGCCACGGCAGGTCATCGTGCCTCGCAACTCTGCGTCGACACGTTCACCATGACCTCCCTCCCTTCTCCTGTAGCGCAGCACATAGGGAAGAGGGGGAAATATAAGGACAAACAAAGAGACAGAATAAATAATAATGCAAATAATGAAAGAATACTGTATTTACAACATTATACACACAAGATCAAATAAGATTAACCGTATGAAGGAACTGGACTGTTGTTTGGACTGTTGATGAATATAAATATGGTATATGACTAGTCGCGATAATTATTATATCGCCTCATCGTGCGATATATGAAAATAACCTCGATATTTTTTCTGACCGTGATAATATTGTATTTACACGCGTGTTTCTTACAAAAGACATACTCCTGTGCTCGTCTCTCTCTCTCTCTCTCTCTCTCTCTCTCTCTCTCTCTCTCTCTCACTCACACACACACAAACGCAGGTGTACAGAGCAGACAGAAACAGCTGATATGTGTTCCCCAAGGCCAATGGATATTTCATTGTTTGGGTAAATGTGTTTTTCCCGACGACTGTATAATTTCAGCCAACTACATTTAGAAGAATAAATGCAAACATTTGTTTGTTTTATTCGCTTTAAGATTTGTAGCCTACCTACTTTGCCAAGCTATGATACTAGTGTTACCAATCACAACAAATCATTAATTAATGTCACACGACAATATTGGAACAGAGTTTAGAATTGGCAAAACAAATTCCGTTAGCTGGAGTTCGCAGCAAACTGAATATGTCGCTGCAAACCTGAAAGGACTATAGTAAGTTGAAATGTTGCTGTTTCTTAACGATAACAATTTTGAGTTCGCCTTAGAAGGCACACTGCTTACCCACATAGCCTACGATCTCCCAAATGAACTGTGTCACTTTCATCCTTAAATACTGCATTATGTTACTGCTCCATCTGGACTAAATCATGGTCGCTGGTGTCGGGCACATCAATGTTGGATGCTTGTTTTGAATATAACATGTTTCCCGTGTTTCAGTTAAACTTCTCCCTGCTTCTCTGGTCAACTCCTTTGATTAGGGTCATTCCACCCATTCTGCCCTTAAAATGGTAATAATATCGTGTATCGCCATTATTTCTGGGACAATTTATCGGCCAACAAAAACAGGTAAATTATATTAATATTCTCTCAAAGATATAAAGATATTTATGGAGTTGCTGTGACAACGGTGCTATAGCACGATGCGTGTGCACATAACAGTGACATGCACGCACATATACAGTACATACACACAGATATACACCCTCTCTCTCTCTTTCTCTCTCTCACACACATACAGACAGACACACACACACACACACACACACGCACACACACACACACACACACACACACACACACACACACACACAGATAGTAAAAAGCAAAATAGCAGAACATCACTCACATATGTTCACATTATGGCATGAAGACTGACACAACACAACCTGCCCTCCATACACACACGCACGCACACACACACACACGCACACACACACACACACACGTGCACACACACACACACACACACACACACACACACACACACACACAATAATCCACCGGTTCAGTCGGGCTGTTTCCGGGCGCTAAAGCCTTCTACAATTATTCAAATCCAGGCGTTTAGCTGCAGCACACCTCTCTCTGCGGGACGTGAGGCGCTAATCTTGCATTTCAAATGCTCTTAGCTCCCGTAAGGAATGCATATGAAGGGGATCCACTAGTGGCTTAATCCGTCGCGCTAAGTTGCAGAAACGTACACCTGTCATGGCGTCTGCATGCATAGGCCGGCTGATAAGTCCAAAGGCAGGCTTCTTCTTCACTGGATTTTAATGTTATCCTACTGTGGGACAATCTACACCCCCACTCTTGGCTCAGTGTAATGCTTTTCCCTCACCTTCTATCTCTCTCTCTCTCTCTCTCTCTCTCTCTCTCTCTCCCTAATTACTTCAACTGGTGTAAAAGAAAAATTACCAAAAGCATTTACATAAACTCTTCTGGTAGTAACAGAATCATTCCAAAACCTATTTAAACTATTTAAACATAAACATTCACATACGCATGGGAAATGTTGGTGCCACTCCTTATTTCATGACAAAATGAGAGCATTTGATTATACAGGTTACCAATAAATACTATATTTATGTATATTGTCTGGACACGATCTATTGGGATCTTGGGCTTGCAGTCGGGCGGACCTAAGCTAATAGTTGGACACATAGGGCCCTATTTTAGCGTTCAAAGTGCACGGTCTAAAGCGCAAGCCACAAATTGGATTCATGGCGTGTCCAAATCCACGTTTGTTATTTTAATGGCAGATAAACAGTGCACCGAGCGCATGGTTCAAAAGGGCGGGACTTACTCTCTTCATTATTCATGGGTGTGTTTTGGGCGTAACATACGATTAACCAATCCAAGTTTCATCTCCCATTGTCTTTAGGCGTGCATGCATCAAAGGCGGATTGATATTAAACCAGCGGATTTGTGAAAGCACTGGAGCAGAACATCTAGGTAGCGATATTTCTAAAATATGTTCATGTAGGTTACACAATAATTATATTTCACATTGTACTCTATACATGTTTAATCCTTTGCATATTTGTGGGCTCCTGCATGTCCCTGAATGTGTAACAAGCAGAGTGTACACACGTTGTCCACCTGCCACAGGCGATACTGTATTTATAATGCTCCTCGCGTTGACTTCAGATCAGGTTTTTGCTGGTCTATCGCGCAATTACTTTCCACTGCCTCAAGATAACAATGCGTCAGCGACGCGCTAGACCACACCTCATATTTAGACCAACACACCCACGGGCGTTAGACCACACCTCATATTTAGACCAACACGCCCACGGGCATTAGACCACACCTCATGTTTAGACCAACACACCCACGGGCATTAGACCACACCTCATGTTTAGACCAACACACCCACGGGCGTTAGACCACACCTCATGTTTAGACCAACACACCTATGGGCGTTAGACCACATCTCATATTTAGACCAACACGCCCACGGGCGTTAGACCACACCTCATGTTTAGACCAACACGCCCACGGGCACTTGCTATTTGAACAGTGTGGGCACTGGACGGGAAAATGACAACTGTGTCGGTCTGAAGCTAGCAACGACGTTTGCGTTCCTGCCTTGCGCCGGTTGTTGAGATGCACAAACACATACTGTATATATGCACTCTCACACACATACACACACGCACACACTTTCACGCACATACACACATATATATGCACTCACACACACATACACGCACGCACACATACGTACACGCACATACACACATATATGCACTCACACACATACACACACGCACACACAGACATACACGGAGCGCCCAGCTCCTCACACCAGAGACGTTGTGTACTCGACATCTGGCTACTTGCACACACGCACGCACATGCACACGCGCACACACACACATGCACACACATGCAAGCCATACAGTGTTTTGAAAATGTTTTCTTTATTCTTGGCCTACAACTAGTTTAGTTTAAGCTGTTTTTGTAAGTGTTTTTGTTAAGTAAATAAAATACAAATATATATCTAACTTCATGACTACAAGTACGATATTCAAACTCTCAGGAGCAGCAGCCAAAGCATGTGTGTGTCTGTGCCCAGAGGTGGTTTGAAGTCCTCAGATCAGCCAAGGGTACAACAACTCTCTCAAACACACACACACACACACAGGCACACACGCATGCACTCACACACGCATGGTGGTGCTCTGGCTGTGGGGCTGTCTATTCCGGGCTGGCGTACCCAGGAGGAGGACACTGCCAACGGGGCTGTGAGGCTACCCGTGGCCCAGGCCTGAGCATGGCCCTCAGAGACCCAGATTCCCAGCGGTGTGTGAACATCAGTGTTGCCTGGCAATGGCCATCTGCTGCTGTGGCCTTGCAGGACTACACACACACACACACACACACACACACACACAAACACACCATTCTCCATCAGTGGCGACTTCCTTCCTGGTTACAACTTTCTGGTTGTAGTATCCCCCCCTCCCCACACACACACAGTGCTTTCAGAGCTTCGCTTTCTTGTCTTGTTCAGCACCGATAACTTAGCTGGGACAACACTAGGGCTGGAAGGCTCACCGATCTTTATGTATCCTGATACGTATCGGAACGTCTCATGAGGGAGAGACACACGCCCCTAGACTATACTGCTGGGCGGAAGGTTACGCCATGCTGCTGTATTACCTCACTGTTCTTTCCCAGGTTGGTTTGGCCACGCATCTATGGATGGAAGCATGCAGACTGCAGTATAATGCAATGAACTGCTTTCACCTTGTTATATGTGTATATGAGTGCGCGTGCGTGCATGCGTGTGTGTCCATGATATACAACACATGACTGGGATAGATGCTATCTTATTATAGCATCACAATTAGCTACTAGCATCACCACTAGCTACTAGCATCACAATTAGCTGCTAGCATCACCATAAGCAACTAGCTACTAGCATCAGCATTATCTACTAGCATTACATTGTTAATTGAGCCATAATGTCAGCCATCATGTATGGCCTATATTCTCTCCTTCCTTGGGACACATGGCGTGTGATTACAGGTGGTCTGGTGCCCTGGGCCGGTGAGATAGCAGCTCTACTGAAGGACCCCACACATACACACACACACACACACACACACACAAACCCACTGGTGCAGCGACAAACCTCCGGCTTTCTCCGCCCATGCCAGCTGGAGGCTGAGGCGGGGCAAAGCCACGGCGGTATCCACTTTCAACTGTATTCTCCTCGCTCCGTGGCTGTGAAATCACTTCCAGGCCTGTGCTCGCTGCACGCACTCACGCTGCACGCACGTACGCTGCACGCACGCAGGCACGCGTGCTGCACACTCACGCATGCTGCACACACTCACGTTGCACACACGTACGCTGCACGCACGCAGGCACGCGTGCTGCACACTGCACTCACACTGCACTCACGATGCACGCACGCTGGTGAGGTCAAAGAAAACGCTAATCGCGTTTCCACCAATGAGAATCTAGGAAAAGGCTATCAGGCTTTCTTTCAAGATAATAAACACAAAGGAACATTTCTTTTTTCCAGCTGCCCAAAACAAGTCAACTGTTCCTGTTTGCATTTCCACACATGATGGACACATAAAGGATTAAAGACAGTGAGTGATAGGCTCATGTTGGCAGGGCTACGCAGCTCTCTAGTTTGAACCTACTGAAGAGCTATGTCTGACATTAACCTGCAGATGGCGTCTCTGTTATTTACTGCAGCGTTGGTTGATCAAGGTAAAGAGGCTTGTGCTCAATGGAAACTATTTTTTCATCCTGAAATAGTCTCTTCTTGAAATATGAATATGATTCAGCCTCCAGACCACGGCAAATGTATGAATATGCACCGTGTTGGTTTCCTAAGAATCGTTCGTCTTAATTTTGAATTAAGGCATAGACTACATTTAATAACGCAAGCACTAGGCTACTATATTTTGGTGTCAGTGTTGTGCTTTGCTGTTTACTAGATGTATAACAGTCATAACTTCCTTTTGCTTCCTTCTAGGGTGTCCGCACAGACTGAGAAGGTATCTGAAAGAGCGTCCTCACTCGAGCATGACCACGTGTGTGGAGCATGTATAATTGTGACGACAATATCTTATTTAACCTGTCGCTAGACGACTCCCAGACGCTATTCCACGCCTTGGTGTAGCTCTGCACACGCACACACACACACATGCACACATGCGCACACACACACATGCACACACACGCACACACGCTTTTCACACTTCTGTGTCCATGTGCCTATTATCCATTTCTCACGTCCAATTGCTCTGTTATGGTAATGGCAGGGAGGGCTTACTGAGGGCCGATTACTCACAGCTGACTTCAGAGGCATCCGCCCTCCCTCCCAATCACCCCCGCTGCCTTTTAACGCCCTATTAACCCATTGCTGCTTATTAATTCCTTTCCCCGGTCACGGTGAGGCGTCCACACCATGATATAGTCATCATTCCGAGCCTATTAGCTGCAGTTAGCTCAGAGCGTGACACGCCTACGTCCCGTAGCGCTATGCTAACAGAGTGTTACACTAACTGTGCAGCGTTTTTGGCATAAAAGGCTTTGTTGTTAGCGGTGTGGCCAGCCACGCGTTTAGCATGCTATGCTAACAGAGTGTTACACTAACTGTGCAGCGTTTATGGCATAAAAGGCTTTGTTGTTAGCGGTGTGGCCAGCCACGCGTTTAGCATGCTATGCTAACGGAATGCTTATGGGAGGTTCACCAGACAGGTGATGTTCTTGGTGGCTGGTGGGCTCCTAGACCAGGGATATAATAAAATAATTTGGTCCCAAACTTTTTTCTTAATAATTAATAATTAATATGTCCGAAAATACACATGAAGAGATGTACAACTATATATTCAGAAAAAGTCAGAAAAGTTTGTCTTAGCATTGTTTACTGTACAGTAGTGGTGCGTCCGTTAAATAGCCAAGTGTTAAAATATTTTGTCTGTTTTGGACGGTGTGTTACCCATTTTACGTGTACAATATCATGCCTATAGTTTATATTTGCAGTAGGCTGCTGCATTTTGTTGATGCTTATTTGTTGGGAGAGCGACTAGAATGCTCTAAGTTCATTTCTATTTTTTTTTCTATTTCTCGTGGGGGATACCTCCAAACCCTTCTAGTAATTACATTATAAAAAATATATACGTATATAACAAAATGTACTGATTTTCCAGCACCCCTAAGTGAAATTGTCTTCCCATGCCGCTGCGTTGGTGTAGGCCAGTAAATGTTGAATCACAAACATATTAACATATTATTATTGTAACAATTCAGGTGAGCAAGAAAGTTTAGGACAATTAACTGTCTAATCAACTTTAGGGTGGGGCTAAGAAACAAGCAAACGGCTTTCTTTTAAATTAATATATGTAGTGTTTTGCCTGCTTCTACAACAATGTTTCATTGCTTCCTATGTAAAAAGCACTTCAAAAATATGGAGGACCAGGACTGACATAATAAAAAATAAATATATATATAAAAGTATAAATAAAAAAGGCTATTTCTGTATTATTACATGTAGTTATTTATTTATGCATTTCTTCAGTTATTTATTCATTTAATTAATAATTTTATATACATTTATTTATTCTTACATTTATTTATTTTTTTATTTTTTTATAAATTATTTATTTATTTATTCCTGTATTTATGTTTTTACATTTTTTTTTATTTCTGTATTTCTACATGTATTTCTACATGTATTTCTACTGTTACCTCCCCTAGCCTACAGCAGGTTACCTAAACCAAAGAAGAAGATATTGCTCTCCTACCTATGCACTTCCTACCTGGGCGGAAAAATAGACTCCAGGCATAAAACAAAGTACAGGGTCCGCCTCGGCCCTGCGAGCAGCTTCGGCCTTGCAGTGTGCAAAGACTAAATGAGTCACATGTGAGCAGATCCAAAGCATATACGCTCCACGTCAGCCTCACTTCTGCTCCGTGTGCAACGGTCTTAACAGTGATAACCTTGCAATGCCATCCTGTTACGAGCTCGAGTTTGACTTGACGTGACCTGAAACTGTTACGGGCATATTGTAGTTTGGGTGTGACGATAACTAACAGTTATATACAATCACCATGACGCCGGGATTCCACCGGGTGCGTGTGCGCAGCGTTCCGGCTCCGACACGGGTTAGTTCCTCTTGAAGCGTCAACATCCAATAGAATAATGAGCGGGGTTGATCAAAAGTTGTCAATTTGTACTTTCTAGAGAGAGTTGATTGTTTACATTTTATTTGTTGGATTCGTAAACATTTTAGTATTTAGGTCTACTATAAAAAAAGAAAAAGAGAATTGTATTTTTAAAAAGTACCGTATATTATTGGATTGTGCAACCAGGCAGGTGTAAAGAGAAATGCTTTTGTGACCGAGATTCAAATCAAGTCGCCAGGTGATCAAGTCCATAAAAGAAGGTCTACGGTACATTTCCATACTGCTCAATGCAATATGAAGTTAAAGAAGAAAACAGATGTGTTAAAATTATTGACACTATATTCGGGCCTACTGCCTTTTTTGGAATACTAGATATGGCTTTACAAAATGCGAGAGGAGTTTGGTAAAACTAAAACTATTACAAGGACAATATCTTATTGATCACTGCCTGCTCAGATGCCATCATTGATACAGAATGATTAGATCCATAACTACAATCAACAGTAAGTTTAAGAAATAGATTTATTGTCAGATCTATGTTGACTAGCAATGTGCTAGTGTGCTTCTTGTCTACACAGGGTGGCCGCGGGTACTTAAAAAGTCTTAAAATGTGTTAAATACAGATTTACAAATATAAGGCCTTAGAAAGTTTTAAATTGTCTTAAACTCAGATCAGATGGGTCTTAAATATATTGTAGTAACATTCAGTGCGTGCCTCTTGTCGTCCTATGGCGCCTCTCCTAATATTAGGCCTACATGAAATGTCATTCAATTGTGACTGCGTAGCGTAGGCTGCCCAGCACTGTACAGAAAATAGAATATTCAAGTTAAACTCATGAACAAAACAAAGCTTTTAAAGGGGCCCTAACCAGCGGCTCACTTGTTAGCTAGCGGCTCACTTGTTAGCTAGCGGCTCACTTGTTAGCCAGCGGCTCACTTGTTAGCCAGCGGCTCACTTGTTAGCCAGCGGCTCACTTGTTAAAGGGGAAAAGACAGTGAAGGCTTCAGTGCTACTGTATGAACGTTTTCCCGTACAGCTGCGCAAGGCATACATACAGTATTGTCTATAATTTGGAACACAGTTAGCATTGCAAGGATTTATCTCTGCACTTTCAGAATGATATAATGATATAACGTTGAGCTCTCAATATAGAAGAACTGTTTATCCAAAACACTGTGGGTAACCAGCATTGTAATGGTGCATGTCTGGGCCAAGCACGTCTGTCTGGTCAGGTCTATTCCTGGGAAGGGATTCTCCTCCAACACTTAATGTTCCCTGACTATAAGTCCTCATGGAGCCCTCTTGGATAAGGAACAGGAATATTCCTTCACAGTGGACTTTGGCAGCTGGTTCTGGAACAGCCTCGTATGTCAGGGCCTGTGTGGCTTTGGACCATCCCGAGACATATGGAGGAATGCTGGAATCACACAAAGCCCTTCAGCGGGCCTGGCTCAACCACATGTGGTCTCCAGTTTCCCCGGGACCACATTAAAGCTGCGCAGTAGCGCTAAGTGTGGTCTTCTCTGTGGAACGTTTACTGACTTTTACTAATACACCCTGGTTGAGCACAGACCCACAGCCATCAGTCAATCAAAAGCAGCGCTCTTAACTTGCTTTCCCAACCCCCCTCTGTTCAACGGTGCGTCCCAAAGTAAACTTGACCAAGAGCGCTCTAGAGGTGCCAAAGAAACGAAACTTTAAATGAGAAGCACAGCTGTGATGCTGGAATGATCTGAAACAACAATATAGTGCTGACTGCTTAGCAACGGCGAGCTGTTTGTTGTGCTGTGAGTGTTCAATGGCGCTAGACCAGTGGCAAACAAAGAGTCACTATGTGCTTCAGGGCTTCTGAACGTGGCAGAAGTGAAATATGAGGGATTTCTGTTTTTCCAAAGAGCCATGCATGCAATGCCTTTATAACACAGTGGTAAATTCAAGAGGCGTTACTAAACTGAGACTACTGTATGCTAATAACTCTTGCTCAATATGGTTTAGCAACCACAAGGGACTTATTTTCAAAATTGACGCTTCTATAAGTATTTGTCTTTTGCTTTGTAAATGTGTATTACGTTCTGAATGCACCGTAACTTAACAAATATATAAATACTATGTCTACGGTAGATCCCACAGCTCATTCTACTGGATGTTATTAGATTACAGTGCACTTTAAAAACCCATTTGGGAGAAATGTTGTTGCAGCTGAGGGTATTACACAAGGCAAGCCCACCCTACTGAAACCGAGTACAGTAAATAATACAACTAATACAAATAATAACACCTGGATATTACATATCATCTGACTGTTGTGTGCACGTTCATTGTGTATGAGTGGGAACAGAGTCTCTTGTGGAAAATGGTCAGCATTAGGTAAAGGACTGGCATTCTGTGGTGATCTTTGACAAAGCTCGTGCGACCCAGCTATTTCTGCCGCGGCAGAACGCCTCCCATTGTCTTCCCCACAGCCTTCCTCTCTCTCTCTTCCTTTCTAACTCCTAACCCTGACAATTTGGCATTCACACCAATTTGCCGTTCACAACTCCACTAATAATTCCGGGGCCTTTTATTACATTAGCGTTTCGCTGCACTGCGCGGTAAAAGCAAATGTGTGCGCGCGCTAACATGTTAGCCCCACCCCCCACACCCCTCCTACACTCCGTCCCCCCCCGTCCCCTTCACACACACACATTTTTTTTGGTGATTTCCAGTCGCATATATCAACCTGCAATTACCGGCCCCGGTCCAGAGACTGTCAGGCATGACTGCGGCGGTATTGGAGTTATTGCAATTATACCCAGGTAATTGAGCTGCCATGGGTGAAGATGTTAAACACCCTGCCTGCTACAGTGTTACTGTCTCCTCCCAACTCACCCATCCGTCAGTGAAACCACTCTTTTTCTCTGCAATATAAGCTATTGTTATAAGCAGTCGCCATGGCAAACATTATGGGACTTCTCTCTTTCTCTCTCCCGCAGAATAAGTCAAGGTTATAGACATCGTTTCTCTGTAACGCACCGCTAAGCCACACCTTACGTATTGCAGTAAGATATCTAGTCGGCTTTAAAATAACATTTTCTGAAACGTATATGGTCAAAGTCAGGTATATTGCTGTGTGTAATACAGTGAATATCATATTGAATAAATCACCACAGATGCACTGTCATACCAGGGATGTCCCTGGCATGAACTTTCAAGAACTTCCCTATAGTTTCTCTCTCTGTGAATTTGAGTACAGTCCCTTTAAAAGTTATCTTCTTGGTGACTCCAGTGACATTGACATGCAATAAAATGAGACTATTGGCACTGGGCTGTTTACATGGCAACTGAAAATGCATTTTCCACCAACACTGGACAACCCCTGCTGCATTCTACATGTCAACATGCAAAGGGAGCCTGGACAAGACCTACGTCTTCATCAAACGCATGCGGGGAGTCGCATATGATCACGATTAAATGCTGTCACATTACCACTCGGGTGGTGCGCTTGGCTCCGCCCCTCAGGACACGACTCCTTGCTCGCTAAGGCAGAGGTAGGCAAAGAGGAGGGAGAGAGAGATGGGGAGAGAGAGGGAGAGAGAGATGTAGAGAGAGAGAGGGAGATAGAGGGAGAGGAGAAGAGGGCTGGTGGAGGAGAAATAAAATAGGATGAATAAAATCCAGGGAGCAAAACAGAAAAAAGAGTATTAAAGAGAGAGATAGATAGATAGAGCGATGGAGAGAAAGAGAGAGGGAGAGACAGACTGTGCCCAGCCAATCACGTGTCTGGCTCTCATCTGAATTAAGCTGTGCAAAATAGGCCCGAGGGCTGGTTGCTAAGCAGTGCGGCGGGCGGAGCCGGTTTCCACGGGGACCCAAGGTGGCGGGGGCTTTCTGATGGCCTGAACCAGACACCCCATAATAATAATGAACAGCGCCTCGGCAACAATAGAGACGCCCAAATAATTGGGTGCGCCGTAACGAATGTAATAATGCGTATTGCACACCCTCAACCCTCAACACACCACAGGGGGCGCCAGAGTTTCCCGGCTTGTGTTTAACCCAGACACATGTATTGGGGGTGGGGGGTGGATTTCTCTGCCTATTCCTCTTTAGTATTTGACCACACCGGCCACGCACCCATATTCATAGTCTGCAATTTGTAGCCATGGCGACAAGACAAGACGGCGACCTTGGTAACCCACGGTGCTCGTGAGGTCTGTGCACGAGAAGTAAGTGACGGGTGGGGGGGTGATCCTGTGTTCGTTGTGTAGTTTTGTTTTGGGGTGTTTTCTTAGTGAATGGTAAGGGGGGGGGGGGGGGTCATGTGACCGTTTGGATGCTAAAGAGAGAGTAGAAGCAAAAAAAGCCAA
>JAODOY010007128.1:0-17001 GCA_025399855.1 Forbesichthys papilliferus | reverse complement strand
CCCCCCCCCCCCCCCCCCCCCCCCCCCCCCCCCCCCCCCCCCCCGCCATGTGACCTGTTGGATGCTAAAGAGAGAGTAGAACCTAAACAAGCCATCTTCTGTTAGGCTGTTAGTCTGTCAACAAACACTTAAAGGTCTCGGGAGGAGTGCTGAGGAATGCTTTTCACGTGGCGCGCAGAAGGATGTTTTGGCAGGGCCATGTAAACAAGGACACGTTTGCCTGTAGTAGCTTGGTACCAATGAAGAAGATGCCAGCGAGGAGTCTGTCTAGGCATGCATGCTAAAGGTTAAGTGAAACACTGGAATAATTATAGGCTGGACACTCCCTGACTATGGCAAACATGAGCTGGCGTTGTACAGACATCCACGCATGTGCCACTGTGTGTGTGTGTGTGTTCATAAATTGTACACATTACATTGTATGTGACATTTCTAATATGATAAGAAGCGGTTTTACGTGTAACAACACATGTTTACAACACTGTGATCTCCTTATAACTGCATGGTTATTTGTTAAGTAGTTGCCTTTTGGTAATATCTTAGATTACCTGAGCACAGTCCAGTTTTGCACTTATTCAGAGCTTCACAAAGAGCTTTACAGAAACATTACCCAGGTATATTCTGTATGTCTGTCTCATGCCTCATGTCTCATCTGCCTTTACAGAAACTCTAATGAACCAAATTGAAAACACTAGAAGGAGGGGAGATGTGTGTGTGTGTGTGTGGGGGGGGGGGGGTTCTTGTGAGACAGAGACAACGATGCCACGCGGCACATTGTGGCCAGCCAATTAGCTACTGCCATCCCCGGTGTCCACAGCGACTCCCCTTGCTTAGCCCACTAGAGGCGTCTGAGGCGTTGTGCGCCCCTGCTCTCCTCTCAGCGCTGCGTAATTACTCCAAGAGCCAGAGAGGAATCCAGGGGTGGCCACCGCCCCTCCCTGCTCACCAACCCTGTCCTCCTGGAGCTACATGAGCCACTTGTCTTTTCAATAAACGCCCATATTATGAGGTGGCTCCAGGGCCCTCCATGTGACATTGTGGCGGCCTGATACAGTGAAGCACGCAGGGGTCATGTCAGCACACACACACACACGCTCAATAGAGGCCACAGCCCGTCCACTTCTGAGCAATTGGTGGCTTTCAGTCAAAGATACTGGAATAACAACAAGATGGAGCACTGTAATGCGTTTAGAACATGTCCGGTCTCTTAAGTGGGCGTGTCAGATATGATCTGCAGCGCTAACATCAAAATAAAATCAGATCTGATCAGACTAGATCAAATCTGATAATCTGATCATATCAGATCAGACAGATCAGATCAGTCCTTGTCTTGGCACAGGCCATCCTGGACTCTGACCAATTAAGCTTAATTTCGATAGCTAGATCAGCTGGCGGCTGGCAAGTAACCTTGAAAAAAAGTTGAAAAAAAATCCAAACACAAAATATTAATAAACGCTATGAAATGTTTCAGCGGCCTTGAAGTGATACTATGTTATGGATGAAACCAGGGTGGGTGTTTTGGAATGGAACTTGAATCTAACCTCACCTGAGGGGTGAATATCTTGCAATCCTCCCTACTGACCCACAGCTACACACTGTCCACCACGACCCTCATAGTCGGACACACGCAACATTTGCTTTATTCCATTTTGTGATGCTATTTATTTGTAACTACCACTGTGAATCAGTTAACGAGATTCTCCGTCGGTAATACCAGTTTTAACCTTCATTCATCTCCAAACTTGCCGTCCACACATGACATGTCATGGTATATTATAATACTGTACGTAAATAGAAGATACTTCCAGGCATATAATTCACTGCTGGATATATAAAGGTGCTCTGTTGCTAAGCAAGTAAAACCTCCAGATGATTGGAAACCATTTAATATGAACCCTGGTGATGTTGAACTCATGACATACTGTACATATATTTACGTTATAGTTACATTTCATTCTGTTTATATTGACCCTGGGCCACACAGGCCATAATAACGTCCTGTGTGTATGTGTGTGTGTCTCTAATCAGTCCTGCAATACAGTAAACATAGAGAATAATATGCCATCATATGTAAAAGGCCATTGCGTGAATATGACTGAGAACTTACAAACATGAAACACAAAGATAAATTAGATGTTTATCTTACTATTAAAGGCATTTAATAAGCCAAAGATAATTTACAAAAATTGCTAAAACGCAATTCTGCCTGCTGAAAAAACATATGATCGCACTTTCCTATTCATGCATATGCATTCATGGGAGAGTCAAGAGGGGATTGGGTGTGATTGGGTGGTTAAATTAGCACTATGAAGTGCACTCTCGCCCAACATCTCCCAGTACATGTCTGTCTCACTTTGATTCCTCAGAAATATTCCTTATGCCATGCCATGGAAACTAAAAATAAATAGTAGATGGTCTATGAATCAGGAAGTGCTGTACCTCTCATCCTGATCTCTCAAGCTTCAGGTTGACTTCGCAGCGAGAGAGAGAGAGCTGGATATCGAGGTGTTTCAGGATGGTAAACTTAGTGTCAGTCAGGATTGTACTATCGCTATGGGTGTGGTTTAGGTGCAACCTAGGCGACTTGGAAAAGGCCTAGAGATGATACACTAGAGCAGGGGTAGGGAACCCTGGTCCTGGAG
Organism: Forbesichthys papilliferus; assembly: GCA_025399855.1. Classification (NCBI taxonomy): domain Eukaryota; kingdom Metazoa; phylum Chordata; class Actinopteri; order Percopsiformes; family Amblyopsidae; genus Forbesichthys; species Forbesichthys papilliferus. Next base: position 14,359 of record JAODOY010007128.1, on the reverse strand, counting down.
AGCCGCAGCCCTGCATGTTTTAGGTGTCTCCCTGCTCCAACACACCTGATTCTAATGAACAAAGTTAGAAGTGTGTGTGTTAGAAGCCTGATAACGACCCATTCATAACAATCCAATATCATGCTACTAACATGCTAGTACTTTTATGAGCGCCTTGAAACACTTTCTACAGCCAAGTCTCATATGACGGGCTAGGAAGGAATGGGAGGAGAGAAGATGAGAGAAGAGATGGAAGAAGAGGAGAGATGGAGAGAAGGGTGTAGAGTGAAGGTGAAGGTGAGCGGGTGTCGTAGGAGTGAAGAGCTAATTAAAAAGATAAGTGTGTGTCTGCAGAGGTCCGTCAGCCCCCCCCCCCTGACATGCAGCTCTCTGTGGTCTCCACGGTGATGGAACCCTGCTGTCTGCAGGTAATGCCTGACACACACACACACACACACACACGAATACACACAAACGCACACACACACACAAACGCACACACACACATACGCACGCATACACACAAGCACCACTCATGCACACACATACACATACAGACATGAGCTATACTGTACTACAACTGGAGAGTTCCTCTGTGCCTCTCTCTCTCTCTCCCTCTCTCTTTCTCTCTCTCTCTCTCTCTCTCTCTCCTATTATAAGTGTTCACCCTATATCTCTCTCTCGCTCCCCGGACTGGTGACATATCTGTGCCCAGGCGGTGGGTGGTGTAGGCAATGGCACATTGTCTCCCCCCCTCTCTCCCTCTCCCCCTCTCTCTCTCTCTCTCTCTCTCTCTCTCTCTCTCTCTCTCTCTCACAGGTCCACACCCACACATGGGGCTATAATTAATACCTCTCACCGTAGCCATATTTCATAGTGTTTACATAGAGAAAGCCAGGGAGCAGGTCTGTGTGTGTGTGTGAGGGGGTTGATGGGGACAGTACGGAAGATCTCCAAGATTAATTAACGGGCGTGTGCGGGAGGGGAGGGAGTGAAGGGGGGGGGGGGGGTTGGGGGCATATCCTGCAGAAAGCAACCAGCTCAGCTGGGCACAATGCTTCATTTGAATAACATCGCCACCAAACCCTCCCTGTCTGTGAGAGGGAGATTGTGTGTGCATATGTGTGTGTGTGTGTGTGTGTGCGTGTATATGGGTGCATTCTGTATGTGTATGTGTGTATTTGTGCATATGTGTGTGTAAGTGTGCATATGTGTTTGTGTGTGTGTGTGCTTGTATGTGTGCACATAATGTGTGTTTGTGTGTGTGTATGTATGTGTGTCTGTGTAATTAGCTTACATTTAGCTTGCAAAAGCTGACTACACCTTTAATCACACTACAGTCTCAAAGGGCTGTACAACCCATATTTCACATGGAAACAAGCAACACATACAGCCACTAAGACTAAGACAGTTTTCATGTTTACAATGGGCCTAATACGGTGCCATGCCACCTAATCTATGGGGTGTTTTCACCTAAGCGTTTCAAATAAATTGCATTGAGACCTTAAAGAACGGTGTCAACATGTCAGAAAGAATCATGACACGTCCACTTTAAATGTGTGACTTAGCTGATAGCATAACATAAAATAACTGTTCATTCTGATGCTGTTAGGATCAACTCTGTGTGTTTTTAAGCTCTTGTAAGTGTGTATAAGCTGTCAGCAATTATTTTTGAAGTACCTAACCGCATGTTGATATGTAACGGTACAGTGCTTTGTCAGCTGAGCTAGCTCTGATACCATGATGCCATTATGCTAACAAAATGTGTTCTGCTCACCGTGTGCAGTAAGACCTGCTCATCATGTCTGGGTACAGTATGGCTTTCACAGCTGCTCTCTAAACTCAGAATAATGCTTCTGCTAAATGCTGTATTCACATTTATTTAAGTACAAATGCAACATGTATGTGTTTACAATATTTACTGGTTCTGCAGTGGAGTTGGAGACTTAAATCAGTGGCTGGGTTTACATGCATTTTGTCTTTCCGAATAAGGATTTCGGGTTACTCGTTTACATGAGATGTCACCTAATCCGGTCTGGTGTTTACATGCGCCATAGCAACTTATTGGAATAGATGTTTTAAACATGCACTCAGTATCTAGCTTGGTAATATAGCGTGCGGGAAAAAGGCAAAAACTGTCTAGCTTCTAGTTGTAGGTACGTTGAAGAGTGAGTAATTGTGTGACTAGTAGAGAAATTTACGGCTCCAGATGAAGTCACAATACTAACTTTCATTAATGTATTTGCTCATGTTGCAGTTGTTTTGTCCGGTCCGGTAAAGTGGCTGTGCAGACTAGCAGCATTACATAAAACAACTATAGCGTAAGACAGACGCAGGGCAACGCAACCATGAAATAGAAAGGTTTGACCTTTTACATGGTACTGAAGAATTCTTTCAGTTGGGTTATGGAACAGATTGTGCTACCCCTCGGCTTCGGAATGAAATATAAATCTGGTTGGGCCTTTCTTTTCCGATCGATGTCTTACCTGATTCCAATCGGATTAATAGGATCCATGTAAACACAGCTACTGAGAGAGAGAGAGAGTTAGAAAGAGAGAGATATCATCTGGCCAGTCATCTACTTGCCTGTATGTAATGGTCAATGCATGCCTCCTAATGGTGTCAAATATATTACTTCACAATGCTGCCCCCCCCCCCCCCCCCCCCCACCACCACCACAAGGTGTCGCTCCACAGTCAACAGGAAGTAGCATCAAACGTTGTTTAGAGCAGAGAAACATATTTAAAGTAACTTTGTGAGCTGCTGTTCTCCAAACGAGATGTCATCACGCCTTAGATTATTCTGTCAGGATGTTTGGAACAAGCTGTTTCAGATCAATATATCATATATACATACGTTATATAGTATATTTGACCAAACAACAGGCCTGTATACCAATTCTCTATAGAAAGAGAGCGAATTATCTTTTAAGTTACAGCAAAGTAAGAATATCACTTGAAACTATTTTTGCCAAGTATCACTCCGCTGCACAGACAGAAACTACGAAGAAGTCCCGTGTGTGTAGATATACATCACTAAGGTGTGGCATTGAGGTTTGCAGTGAGCAACCTGCTTTTCTTTAAACAAGACAAATCACAGCTGGTTCAGCGTTTATGAGCTACAGCGACAACGATGTTCGTTGACGAACGTCTGCGGTGTGTTGACAGTACAGGCAGTGGTCCTCGAACCCGTGGTCATGAGAAGCTTTGCTGGGGCTCATGAGTTGCTTTCATTATCTCTGTCACGTTCCATTAATTCTGAGCGTGCTGCTATCGTTTATTTCCGAATGAGACGATCTCATTGGTCAGCGGCATTCCTATGGGGGACCGTGGAGGCGCATTGTGTAACTTGCAGGTGACAATTGAACCCTGCATCTATAATCAAAGGCACCAATGCAGATCAAAGGCGGCTTTGCAGTTTTAATGTCGCCGGCTATCAATATTAATGCGATCGTCCCCTAGGTGGCAGCACTGGGTCATCAGGGTTCCTGTGCATGTGCAGATGGAGGCATAAAGTCCGTCCCACGGTCCGTCACCCATCGCTCCTGTTTCATCTTGCAGGGGGAGACCAGGGGGGCGATTGGATGTTAAAGCCTCTAGTTAGGCATGCATATATTCCTACTATAGTCTGCACTCCCGGAACAAGACAACAGAGAGGATGACCTTGAAATATTTATCCCCTCGTCCCGCTTGTGAGAATTAAGTTGGGTGTCAGGGGCGACCGCGCTTCCCCACACACACAGACACACACACATACGCACACACGCGCACACACACATACACACGCACACACACACATACACACGCACGCACACGCACACATGCACACACACCCATGCGCACACACACACACACACACACATCGTCCAACAGCGGGCCCAGAGCATCTTGCAGTGCTGAATATTGAAGGCGAACGGGGACACGTGGCTTTGATAAGGACAATAAAGGCTGATGAGCAGGATCTTAGAGCATGGTAGAGGAGGGTGTGTGTGTGTGTGTGTGTGTGTGCGCGTGCGTGACAGGCACAGCCAAAGCCCAGAAGTGACAGCCAGGAGTTGCTCGGCTCAGAGTAATGTGTGTGCGTGTGTGTGTGTGTGTGTGTGTGTGTGTGTGTGTGTGAGAAAAGTGACCTAGTCTAGATAATGTGGGTCAGCTTAGTGAAAAGAAAAGGATCAATTTGGAGTAAACTTTTATTGTCCTGCAGTTGATTAGCACAGTAAACACAGCGGCAGTATGGTTTTACTTTACAAGAAACACTAACTTGCTAAAACATATTAGCATTGTTCTAGCAGTTTATTATTGATGTATAAAGTGATTATAAAAATTATAAACTAATTATAAAACATTTATAACCCCTTTATGAGGGTAGTCTTATTGCAAAGTGGTCATAATGGTCTGATGTTCCTGGACAGACAGGCGTTGGAGATACACTGAGAACATCTAAAGGCACAGTAGGGAAATTGCACAACTGAAGCTAATCCAAGCCTTTGTGGTGCTCATGTAATTATCGTGTCAGGGACTTCTTTATAATAATTGAAACAATGACAAAGCTCATGTCCACAAATTAGCTCGAGGTGTTCCCAGCCGGCCTTCTCATTGTGTGTGTGTGTGTGTGAGGAGAGAGGAGACTGTCTCTGTGTGTGTGTGTGTGTGTGTGTGTGTGTGTGTGCGCGTGTGTGTGCGTGTGCGTGCACATTGGCAGAATAGTAAAGGGACGCTATCTGGATTGTTGGAGCTGAACTGAAGGATGCCTGCCAGATTCTCAGCCACCGGGACTCTCTGACTGTGTGTGTGTGTGTGTGTGTGTGTGTGTGTGTGTGTGTGCGCACGCGGTTGTAATAGATTGTGTGTGTGTGTGTGAGTCTGCGTGCACCTGTGTAGAATGTAGGCGTGTGTGTTTGTGTGTGACAGTATGTCATTACTCTTATCTCCATGTGGCACAAGACATTATCATTCATGTACACATGTATACATGATGTATGTATTTATGTATTTCATAGATAAATACATGATACATACAGATAGACGCCTAAGTTGTACATGTTCATGACGTACCTGATACACGCGGAGAAGAGCCAGATAGCATAAGACGTGTTACTGCTGCAGAATATTGATTATTATGTCTGGATACACATACCAACACACAATACCACGCAGTGTGAAATCATACCATAAGTAACACATGTATGCATAATAGTATAAACACACTGAGTCGATGTCTACATACTCTAGTGTATGTCAGACGCACTGACAGACACTTGCTCCAGCCAATGACATGGCAGGCCCTTAGTTTAAATGTCAGCTGTGACATCCAGCATTACCTTTGACTGTAGCCCGGGGCGACCCACCGCTTGAGTCATGGCTGATGTCTGGGGCCAAGCGATGAAATGGGACATAGCAACACGATCTGAGCTGAGGAGGGGTGCCAGGAGGAATATACTTGCTTGGCAAATGTTTGGAGATGGTCAACATACATAATAAATACACAGTCAGGTCAAGAGTCAAGTCGTGTCATCATTAAGATGTCAGTTTTTAAGGATTTAGTATTTATTTACTATCCTAGGCTGTGATGGTATAATTGTTTATCTTTTTTGTATTTTCTGGCTGTAACTGTGATGTTTGTGCTGCTGCCTGTCTTGGCCAGGACTCCTGGTTAAATACTGTAAAGGATGAATATTTGCAGTAAGTACATTATGTAAGTAGTATGTGTGAACAATATTGTAACATTGCAGCTTGTTATGGTAAAAGCACATGTGAAAGGGGAAATGTGAATTCCACAATACACCCAATATTAACAACAACTTAATGTACAGAATCAAACTGCGTCATAAGGCAGTAACTCCTGGGTAGGCTGATGTCACAGACACATAGTCTCAGCCTCGTCCGTTCCTTAGCAACGTCTGATATACATATACCCCCCGTCGACACGGAACTCTCAGATTTTCGGGAAGTAATACTGTCGATATCCATGGGCTGTTTGCATTGACACTCATGAGCACGTCTCCGTAATGTCCATTGCAAACATAGCGCAGTGCTTCATTTACTCATTTTAACTGAAACATAAACAAACAAACATTTGAGGATTTTACAAAACCTGTGAACAGCCAGAGTCTTGTTTAGTTGTCCTAATTGCAAGTTTACAGTCCGACTTGGTCATTGAGTTACATAGTTGGTCATCATGCGTGTCAATCAAAATACCTTGCATGTCAGGTAGGCGGGTACGGGCGCAGTTAGCCAGCGCTGTGTCCCAGACTTTACCTATGTAAAGGGTCTGCCAGACTAGGGTGTTCAGGGTGACAAACCTTTAGGCTTTTGGCCATTTGACCTTTGACCTTACAGTCACCTCTGTAAGCCCCTGTAAACCTGCTCCTGAGATATATAATGTGCACGACTGCCCCTGACCTGCTGTACACATGTACAGCATTCACCATGCACGTTTGCTATAAGTATATAATATCCAAAAGCTGCATATGTCTCTCTCACGGTCAGCAAAGACGAGACAGGTGATCAAGATGTCACTGCAGCTTTGAACCCCGATTCCTCCTGTTGAGGTGTCCTTGAGCAAGACACCTAACCCTTACTGCTCCCAGTGGTCAGGTGGTGATGAAGACGAGCACATTCTTTGTGTGTCTGTTTAAAAGTGAAGGTGCTTTTATTGTCACATACATATTGCAAAATGCATCGTCTGTATTCAGCCATCCCTCAAGGGAGCATTGGGCAGCCGCTGTGAAGTGCCCGGGGACCGAGTCCAGATTGGAGCCAGTGTCACTGGTCACATGACACTGGTCACATGACACTGGCTGGAGGATGAACTTGACATGTGACGGGAAACACAACACAGACTCCACACAGAAAGGCTGGGACGACTGGGATTCAAACCCCAGACCTTCTTGCTGTGAGGCCACAGTGGCACCCACTGGGCCTCTGTGTGTGTGTATGTGTGCGTGCGCGCGCGTGTGCGTGGCTGTCCTTCTAATGTGCCGTGAAAAAACCGTATGCTAATGCTCTCATGCCAACACTAGCTTGCGATGCTAGCTTGGGCCAGGCTGCCGCTGTGTGCTAGCTGCTAGCCCAGGTTCACAGCTTCCCTCGCTGGTGTCAGCCTGCGCTCCGTACTATTTGCTGTTTACGTCACACAGATCTTATTAGCTACACCACAAGGTGGCAGTATAGAGCCCAAGGTCAGCTCGCTTCAAGGCATTCAAATGTTGCTCTGTGCGTGCATGTGCGTGTGTGTGTGTTGCAGTCTCAGCCTGCACTGGGTGGATTTGCTTCACTTGACAACTGTTTACGGCTGGTTGAACAGAACAACAACGGGAACTGATTTACATGTACCACAAATGCCTTTCATAGGGAATGTTATAAAAATGTGTGTGTGTGTGTGTGAGAGTCTTCTTTGGCACTATATCAATTCATCTATTCATGCATAGATGTGCCAAATGTACAGTATAATTATTTTAGAAACACTTTGTGTTTAGCACAGAACACTTTACTGTTAACATTATGTTTTAGTAGTACACACTACTTTATCTCTATATATGACATTTCAATCAATGCACACACGCGTGCATGTACGTGTGCGTGTCTGTTCATGTGACAGGAGTGCGTGTGTGTGTGTGTGTGTGTGTGTGTGTGGGGGGGGGGGGTTGTGATGGTTTTCAAAGAGAAGAAGCATTTAATGAAGACAATCTCATCTCGAGGAGTGAGCGTCGACTCACCTGAGGAAGGACAGAGGCTGCAGAACGTGCGTGAGCGACAGAGGTGCTGTTTTGAAATGTGCACGTCTCTCTGTGAGGTCTGTGTTGAGCAGAGCCCCTGCCTCCTCGTTTAGCCACAACCTAATAGGCCATTAGACTGAGAAATAGGCTCTCCTCCTTCTCCTCCTCCTCCTCCTCCTCCTGCTCTCGTCAAGTGCTTCAGCGCTGATTAGCTCTTTGATTTTCTAATAAACACAAAAGAAGACATGAGCTAGGAAGGGAAGGCAGCAACACGCACACACGCACGCACGCACGGACACACACACGCACTGTGTCAGGTGCATTTGGCCTCATGGAGTGAACCTGCAGGGTTTGGTATCCACCGAACTTTTAGGCTAAAGATGTTTCTATTTAAAACGCAGGGCCAATATACCGTCAACTCTGTGGAACTTCTTCCTGATTGGTTGTTGTGAGTGCTGACCTCAGCATAAAGTTGATACCTGCCCTGAGAAGAAGATACATATTCTGTTGACGACTAATTTGCGCCGCTTGCTGTACGTACAGAGGGCCCCACATATTGTATGGTTAGATACCTGCCAACTGTTTGCCTTGCAGACGCCGCTTGTCTCCTCTGACAAATAAGACATTACCCACAGCAGGAGGTGGCCAATCAGTAGTGTGTTGGCTGAGAGCGAATAAGACAGGCATAATTACTCACTAAATAGGCAATCACAGAGGTGGTGCCCAGTGTGGGTATTTTGGGGGGCAGCCGTTGAAAAACTGTCCAGGGCTGTTTTGGAAACGAACGCACTCAGCTGTATATATGGCGGCTTGCAGTATTGTGCATGAAGGTTTAGCTGTGACCTGAAAGCCTGCATAGAATGGAGTGGTTTGTGTGTTCTACTTGCTCATATCAATACACTCAAACAGGGCAGAGCTGCGTAGCATTTACGCATAATCCATTTATATGTTGCTACTTGGGGAAATACTGTATCAACATTTTTGAAGTAACTGTATTTCTAAAGCTTTTGGACCGTTTTCTCTGAATATAACTTCACAGACTGTTAAACCAGGGTTTAATAACATGTGGATTACATTTTTCTGAATATAATCTGACATTTTAAAAATATACAATCCTGAATATAATCTGAAGTGTGTATAATATGCTGTATTTATATTCTTCACCACTGAGGTGAGGACTGCTGTATCTTTACTATCTGCAACCAATCATTCTTTTCCAGAAGACGTTGTGGTCCATTATAATGTATGCATCTATCCAGGAACAAATTGGGAATAAAATGAAATGACTGACTAAATATGAAAAGCAGAATCTAAAATAATATATTTCAGCCCATGCCATATTGAGGTTTAAACGCTATGGCATATTGGCATGCTGTGATTTATATTATAATTAGGAAATTATTATATGGCTGTGTGCCAGAGACAACCTTCCCAGTTTGGATTGGCTGTAGCTGGTCCTAGTGTGTGCGTGTGTGTGTGTGTGTTTGTGTGTGTGGCAGATTCAATTTGGCATGAACACATAATTCTCTAATGGTTATTGATCTAACTAGGACCCCTTTTAGGCTTGACTTCAGTGTTTGACAATGCCAATAAACTTTGCATTCAACTGAATGTGATGAAAGCATGTAATATGTGAGTTCATTGACAGGAACGCTCCATGGCTCTGGTTATATGACCGAATGCAGGATGTGTCGCTGTATGCCAGGCCTAAGCAAAGTCAGGTCCCTTTGAGACATTCTACCCTACCTGCCCGGTACATTTTCAAACATTTACAAAATAATAATGCAAAATAAAATGACTTCATGGGCTCTGCAGAATATTTACTGTTATGTAAACAAAACCCGAAGAGAGAAGCCTCACTGTGTTGTTATTATGGGGAGCTGCTACCTGTGTGTGTGTGTGTGTGTATGTGTATGTGTACATGCTTGTGTGTGGTTATGTGTACATGCACGTGTGCCCTGTGTGTGTGTGGGACATGCATAACAAGCATGTGGTTTGTCTCCTCGTGTGTGTGTGTGTGTGGGAGAGGTAGGCATTATTGACAAGAGCCTTCCTAGAGGAGGCCAGACCCAGATATGGCTTAATCAATGGGGGGATGTTCGCCGTAATGAAGTGTGTCAGCTTCTTAACGGGTCTTAAACCTTCATCAAGTCAATGAGAGTTTAAGCAGGACCATCTGAATACTCACAAAGCCTATTGACTGCTTGTAAGAGCAGGCCAATAGCCCAGATTAGCATGGTCCAACCAAACAAGAGCACACGCGCGCACGCACACACAAGAGCACACACACACAAGAGCACACACGCGCACACACACACACACAAGAGCATACGTGCATGCACGCATGCACACACACACACAAGAGCACACACACACAAGAACACACACGCACACATGCACGCACACACACAAGAGCACACACACACACACACAAGAGCCCGCACACACACAAGAGCACGCACACACACACACACACACACACACAAGAGCACACACACGCTCACCCAAAAGGATGTAAATACATCGCTCTAACAAATACTTACATTAACACTGTAGTAAACACAGACCACTTAAATATTACAGTGCATATATTATACTATTATATCTTTATAAATACTCCAGAGGGAGGGGGGGGGGGGTGAGTAGATAAGGGTGGGGGAAACAACAAAGGCAACATTAACACAGTGAACACAAGCTGCCTCCAGTGCTGAGAAGTGAAGCCTATAGTCGAAGTGTCAAATCCTGCAGTTTCTCCAGTGGCCACTTGAGGCTGGCTACAAAAAAGGAGTCAAACCCCAGACCAGTGCTTCTCAATTATTTTCTGTTACGCCCGCTGCCCCCCCTAGAAAGAAGTAAACTTTTCGCGCCCCTCAACTCTCCGCTGCGACTGTAAATATAATTTGTCTATAAAAATGTTATGAGTACACCTCTGCATAACATTTTACCCTTATTAACATTAAAGAAAAGAAAAAAGAATTAAATATAAATCAATGTACAACTAAGAATAACTTTATTAACTTTGTTTTTTAGTCTGTAACAGAAAATATTAAAATGCATCATTTTGTCTGAAATTTAAAAAAGAAATCCAATCCTTTTTTAAACTGTAAAAATGTTTTGACCATTTGATACTGAACATTGTAATTCAATACAATCAATAAATAATAATCCTTGTCTTCCACCGTAGTCACAGTGAAGCCAAGCGCTACATACGCTACGTCATATTTCCTTAGCTTTCGGCAGAATTGAGCTGAGCGTTTTTTTCACGCAAATAACATTTTCAACTTTGGGTGAAACGCTGCGCTCATCACTGTTTCCCTGGCCATCCAATTGCAGCGGTACGGAGACCCTTTGGGGGGGAAAAGGTTTTTTCAATATATATATAAAAACCAATAAGAAAAAAAAATATTAATGGCAATGAATTATCACGATTCATTGCCATGACGCTCGTAAAATAATTTTTTTTAGACAATGAATTATCACGATTCATTGCCATTACGCTCGTAAAATTATTATTTTTTTAAATCATGTCGTGTGATTTATCGGAGATTGTCAGAGAGAGCGCATTTTCTTTGTTCTAACAGCGGTCTCCCCTTGGCGATAGCACCATGCCTTAGAAAGCGCCTTACCTGTGATGTGTTGTTTATATCTCTGTGTATGTATATATGTATATATGTGTATATGCATATGCAGCCTTACAATACAGTATACAGTATATTGTATACATTTTAACAGCATAGTGTAGTGAAAGATTGAGTGTACTGTAAGAGTTTGGACAGCATTCACATTTATGCTGTTTTTACTGTATATACAGTACGCATAATGTACTGTATATACAGTTTGCATAATGTACTGTATATACAGTATGCATAATGTACTGTATATACAGTACATTATGCGTACTGTATATACAGTACACACAGGCTAACACTGTAGGCGTATGCTAACACAGGCTAACATTGTATGTTAACACACAGGCTAACACTGTAGGCGTATGCTAACACACAAGCTAACACTGTAGGTGTATGCTAACACACAGGCTAACACTGAATGCTAACACACAGGCTAACACTGTAGGCGTATGCTAACACATAGGCTAACACTGAATGCTAACACACAGGCTAACACTGTAGGCGTATGCTAACACACAGGCTAACACTGAATGCTAACACACAGGCTAACACTGTAGGCGTATGCTAACACACAGGCTAACACTGTATATTAACACACAGGCTAACACTGTAGGCGTATGATAACACACAGGCTAACACTGAATGCTAACACACAGGCTAACACTGTAGGCGTATGCTAACACACAGGCTAGCACTGAATGCTAACACACAGGCTAACACTGTAGGCGTATGCTAACACACAGGCTAACACTGAATGCTAACACAGAGGCTAACACTGTAGGCGTATGCTAACACACAGGCTAACACTGTAAGCGTATGCTAACACACAGGCTAACACTGTAAGCGTATGCTAACACACAGGCTAACACTGTCTGCAGGCCTACACAAAAGCTTTGTTTAAACATTCCCCCCTCTCTCTCCCACCCTTTCTCTCTCACTGTATCACTGTCTCTCCCCAACCTCTTGCACACACTCTCTCTACCCTCCCCCTCTTTCCTTCTCCTTCATTGATCCCCCTTTTCATCGTCCCATCACTCTACATTCACTACAGATGGACAGCAATGACGGGATGATAATCGCATTAGAGCACACAATCTATTTATGGCTCGGGCTCATATTTCAACTCCACTCTCAACTCTCTCTCTCTTTCTCTCTCTCTCTCTCTGGCTCGCTTGCCCCGTACCCTGTGATAATATAAACGCAGGGATTTTAGTCGTAATGAGTTTTTAATAAAAAATGATTTATTTACAGTGGGATGTAGGACAGCAGATATAAAAAGATGGAAGCAGGTACTGTAATATCGGGGCCGTGAAAAATGCACCCGCTTGAAACGTTAACGTTTAGTGGTTTATATAAATAGCAGTACTGACCGGATGTTGTCAGGGATGCTGAGAAAAGTTGTTATTCATAATGGCAAGATTTGTTTCTTTTGAGAGAATTAATAGGAGGGACAGCTTCTATTTCTTCTCTTTACTAAAGACTAAATCATTAAAAATCCATAAAATAGCACAGGTGGCAAAGATGCCCCTATAGAATAACAAAAGAAGCACACACTTCAGAATGGCAAGCCTGATAAGATAATTAAATGATAAGGTAACTCGCCCTATGGCGATGTAGTCAAGGCCAGTGTTCACCACACTTTCACACCACAACAGTGTGTAAGTGTGTGTCCTTGCAGTGTGTGCGTGCGTATATGCGTGCATGTGCGTGCGTGCGTGCGTACATGCGTGCGTGTGCATGGGTGTGCACGTGCTTGCGTGAATGTGGGCTTGAGTGCAGAGAAAGGTTACAATCGTAAATGAAAACGAACTAAATCACAAAAAAGAGGTGGGAAAAAACACTGAAATAAAAATTAAAACTATGCATTACAGAAAAACGATAACTAAAACTGCATTGTCTAGTTGCAAAATAAAGTACAGCTATAGAGTATATGCCCTTAGTTTTTCATCTTTCTAAAATTGTATGATGTTTTTGTTGAGTTTTAATTGTAAAATACTTTTAAAGGGCTGTGGTTGGTTGTGTACGCTCGGTAACACGGCTCCTAGCTGCTCCGTGTATAGCGACATGGAAAAAACTTCCACTTGACTTTGTGCAAAGGAAATGAGTATTTATTGGGTCATGACCTGGCTCAAGGGCCGTAAACCAAACAAACAGAATAACACAGAATGAGGTGTGAATGTCTGTAGGTGTATGTACTGAATATATGTGGTGCGTGTTGCATGCTGACCAAACTAAGACACAACCCATGCAACAACATGAGTGGTGCCAGGAGGGTCACACTCACAGTGTGCTTCACACACCTATGTAAGTGACATGCCCAGGTGTACTTAATATGCCTAATTAGGGCCCACCCTAGCCAATAATGACTAGAGGCCTGCTGAAACAAAGCAGGGCCGTCACACGCACACACATCTTATTTTCTACATGTTCGCTCAGTGTGACTTCAGAAAAAACGTCTTCTTGTCCACCGGCCTCCTCCCCCCCCCTCCCCCCTCCCCCTCCCCCATCTCTCTCCGGGCTGTTTGTCATTCAGCGGCTGTCTCTGTCTCCTCCTAGTCCACAGCCAGTGGTCCCGGGGGGTGGAGGGGGAGGGCATATTAGCTTACTTGTTAATACTGCCACTGCTTGGGATCAATACTTAATCAACAAGTAATGGGATTTCTCCCTCATCCCATATGATCTTTCAATAAGCCCCCCCCCGCCCCACACGCGCACTCACACACACACACACACACAAACACAGACGTGTACACACGCACACACACTCTCATCTCTTGGACTGTCTCCATCCATATATCGGTGCCCTATAGCAAGTATTGGGTGTGTGTGTATGTGTGTGTAGGTGTCTGTGTGTGTGTGCGTGCGCACGCACACACACACAGACACTTACAAAGTTCTGTTACAGTAAAGCATGCATGTAGACGCAGATGCGTCTCATAACATAGAAACAGAGTATCTAAAACACACACACACACACACACACACACACACACACACACACACACACACACACACACACACACACACACACACA
>JAODOY010007119.1:6758-30929 GCA_025399855.1 Forbesichthys papilliferus | reverse complement strand
TCTCTCTCTCTCTCTCTCTCTCTCTCTCTCTCTCTCTCTCTCTCTCTCTCTCTCTCTCTCTCTCACTCTCTCCCTCACTTTCTCTCTCTCTCTCCCTCTCTCTCTCTCTCTCTCTCTCTCCCTCTCTCTCTCTTTCACACACACACAGACACACAAACTCCAGTCTCACCTCACATTCCACTTTCTCTGTCGTGCTTGCGTGCACAATGCCAACACGAACAAATTAACAACACACACACACACGATTGTGTAAAAAGTGTCGGAGTGAAAAACAAAAAAAACCCTGCATCCCTCACACAGCAAGGGGGACAAACAGAGGAGGACAAGCGCGTCTGGCCGTGAATAACTCTGCGTCAAGTAAACGCTGATGTTAATGTAATCTGTTGTGTGACACAAATTCTGCCTCGCGTTGCGCAGCGACACGCCACAGCCGCTCTGTGAGTCACATGTCACACTGTGGCCAATGCTGTCATTGGGCCGCACAATGTCCTACCACCGCTGGTGGTTTCCCCAATGTGTGGGGTTCAGCCAGTAATGCTCCAGGGCCAGAGACAGCGCACGCAGTGAGTTAGCTGCACTGACAGAGAGAGAGAGAGAGAGAGAGAGAGAGAGAGAGAGATGTACTACAACAAATATTTAGGCTAGATTTGTACATATTTGTCATACCCCTGAGAGACAGTGAATAACCCACACACACACAGACAGAGAGATAAATAAATAGCAGGGGTGGTGAGAGAGAGAGAGATGGTGAGAGCTGCCCTATACATGCCGTTATTGTTGCTATATCTTTTATTTGCCGTATATGCTATTTCTTTATTTCTTTATTTAAAATGTGTCTATTATATATACAGTATATATTTGTTTTCTCTTCTTTATTTTTGTTATATTATTATATTATTGTTGTTGTTGTTTTTACCCATATTACTATTACTATTATTAGTGCTATGCCTGTGTTCTTTAAATGATACAGACTGGTATTGTTCTTATTGTCATCTCTCAGAGAGAGAGGGAGGGGGAGAGAAAGAGAGAGGGAGGGAGAGAGGGAAAGATAGAGAGAGAGAGAGTGAGAGCGAGAGAGAGAGCGAGGGAAAGCTAGAGAGAGAGGGAGAGAGGGAAAGATAGAGAGAGAGAGCGAGAGAGAGGGAGGGAGAGAGAGAGGGAGGGAGAGAGGTAAAGATAGAGAGAGAGAGAGATAGAGCGAGGGAGGGAGAGGCCGCACTTGGGCAATCAATGTACCCTCCTATGTGGGAATTTTGGTGGGAAATGTGTGTGTGTGTGTGTGTGTGTGTGTGTGTGTGTATGGAGGTGAGGTTCGTGATCTTGCCCTTCAGCAAAAGTCTATAGAGAGAGTAGAGGAAAAAGTGCAGGATAGCGTTTCAGATTGACAGGTTCCATCTCATTTCTCCGTACTCTGGGGAAACCAGAGGCAGGCCAGATAAAAAGTGAGCAAGGCTGTGTGAATCTTAAACACCATAGGCAGATGGACGAAAATGAGGGAAGAGAGAGAGAAAGTCTAAGATAGAGAGAGAGAGGTCAAGGGAAGGCTGACGGATCGATCTTTGTAGCCAGCGCTCCCTTGAAAACGACTTTCATCAATTTTAATTCAGTTAATTTAATTTCAAATGATCATTTATTACCTTTTTGGCTTTGTTAAAGGATTTGAGTTCCTTGAATTCCTTTAAATAATATGTTTAATTCTTGTTTTTGTGTGTTAAGGTTCTGTTATATTGCTTAATTGTTTTATAGATTATATTATACGTTGTTGTAATTATGTATTTTCTCTTTAAAATAGAGAATAGGCATAATAAAATGTATAAAACTCAGTTTTCCACACCTGTTGACCGGGGCAACTGCAGTGTCTCTCCATGAAATGTCATTGTGTTAGACTGATGGAGAGATAAACAGTATTTCCTCCTCTGGCTGATGAACTGAGAGTGCTTTCTCCTTCCCGTATGACTCAACATGTTTCAATTTATTCCATCCAGATTCTTCCTTTGCTGGTTCATGGGGCCTTTTGATACACACACAGAGGTAGCTCATTTAGGTATACACCAGCACACCAGCATGTTATGAGATGTGTTTTCCCTATGACACCTCTGTGAAAGTGGTCTATATTCCAATACAAGATCTAAATAGCTAACTTAGTGATTTTCACTGAATTATAACCCTATCTCAGTTTCTTGTGTAAGTCTTAGCGTCCATGGTTGAACAAAATGTCATCACTATACAACGTGTCTGCGCTAATGACAGGAATGCAGGGAGGAATGGCACTGTTTTCATGTATTCATTTGTAACAACATATTTTGCTGGTTTGCCCTTGTGGGCAGGAAATGATGTCACAGCAGGAGTCTGTCATCCAACAACATCTGCTGCAGTGTATTTAGAAATCCCTGAACAGAATGTTGATGACGGAAAATCAAATATGATATTAAAATTCTTCCTTAGTCCTCTATTAGTTGGGATTTTACATTAGAATGTGTGGTCAAAATCACAGCTTGTCTTCCATGGTAAGTTGATGTGGTCCGTCAAAATAAACTATAGCAAGAACCAGTAACCTGAGCTAGAAACTATTGAAATAATGCCCATGATGTTAAGGATTCACTCGTTGATTTGTTTACATTAATGCCACTGTGGTTCAAGCATTTAATTTTGGGGGGTTTGAAACTATAGTGTGCACATACTTGTCATACACATGCACCACGTGCACTTAAGTTTACAGTTGTGTTTTCAACATAAGGTGTAGTTATTTCGGGTTTCTGTGGCCTATATCACAATCAAGCACTCAAGGGCTTAGTCATTTGATTTAATTAAGTATTTGAAAGCCTTGTACTTTGGGCTTGGATTTACTATAGTGTAATTCATTATACCGCAGCGGAGTTACCGCTGTTTTCTCTGTGAAATCACAAGAAGATCTCTAGTAGATTGAAAGGCCTGCTTTAAGTAAAAACAGTTTAAAACTGCTGCACATGTTTAAGTGGGACATATTTTGAAGCAAAATCAAAATCAATATACTGTATTAGATGTGCGAGTATTGGACCTATATTTGCATAGCTTTGATTTCAATGGCTACAGTAAATATAACGGTTCCTTAATGTTTCACATTCCAACCCACATTGATTTGAGGTCTGCTTACAGCTTCTCACAATTTTAACAGTTCTTTCTTGCTGTTCATACTGTATCTTAAGCAGAAAGTAATTCACAGAACCAAGACACAACACAACACTGCAAACACTTCATACCACTTGAGACCACCTGTAGCTTTGGACGGATTAACCCCAACACATTTAAACATGCGCGCTCACACAGCTGGAAAAAGTGGAAGCAATTTCTGAATAATTGATGCTAATTGCTTCTACCTATTCATAATTAATCGTATGGATCGCTGCAAAGAGGTCCCACCTGCATGCTTGTGAATGTGTGTGTGCGCGCGCATGTGTGTGTATGTGTGTGTAGATATGCTCGTGCACGGGAGAGGTTGCATACTGTATGACACCTGCTACATTTGTGTTTAACCTATCTTTTTGGGTGCTAAAGCTCACAGTGCATCTTTCTGACTGGTACATTTCATCTCAATGCCTTCTCAATGTGTCAATCGCCAGCTGTGGCTCAAAAGGAAACCTTTGACCAGATAACAGTGAATTTCTTGCGCCGAAGCCAATACGTTCCTATATCAGTGTTAGCATCGAGTGTTAAAAGGTTTTTCTATTTATGTGCATCCATCTTTGCTTTCTACCATGTAGTCTTATGTGTCCTGCTACATTTTAGTGGATTTAACCTTTGTAGTAAGTTATATATGGCTTAATAATAAGCAATATCAGTCAAAAAGGTTGTCTTTGTCCATAGATCACAACCCTGATCAATCACAAAGACAAGCCAAAGAAGTCAGAGCGCACCCTGGCAGCAATCCACCGGGTGGGGCAGACTGTGAGCGTAGCGGTGGGCCGCTTCGTGGCAGTGGGAGAGGCCATCGCCACTGAGAACCACGAGCTGAAGGAGGAGATGGGCCACGCCTGCTTCGAGGCGCGCAAGGCAGGTGGGTGGCTTGTTCATTTTACGTATGACATTTCATTAAGACTGCATGTCAGTCCAGCAATAGAAAATGCACTTGTAAAAGACGAGATCAGCCCATGCTTTGTCTGCTTTGTTGTTATGCCATGTGTTTATGCAGCCTTAATGAAGCTGTATGCTGTCCATACAGAAGACCCTAAGACTAAAGTCTGACACCCTCTCACATCTAAAGACGTGTCATTAGTCACATACTGTGATTTTGTAAAGACCGCCGGCCGCCGATCTTGCAGGGTTGCTGTTCGCATGAGCCAAGATTTGTGTGATGTACAGTTCGGAACATTCGTTATTTTTATTTTTATTTAGTTTTGCTTGTTCTCTTTATCCCTTTCATAAGTGCAGGATATTTTTTTTTGTTTTTTTTTGTTATCACAGCGGTGTTTAAAAGGCGATATGTAGTTGTATGTAGTTGAGCAGCATATTTACTTGAAACAGTGTGGCGATAGTTTTTCCTGTGGCTCGTTTACACATCTGTCGTGCCTGCAATACAGCAGGATATTAATATATTTACATGACTGTTTCCCGAAGCGCTGCTCTTGAAGGCAGCGGCGTTATCAAGCTTTTACTGCAGTTTTATTGGACGTCATGTTTGGACAGTCTGGCTGCTGACATGGGCATACTCAAGCTGGTGAGGAAGGCCAGCATTTGTGGGACTACAACTTGGAATGTCATAGGCTGTGGTACAGAGGAGGATGAGGGACAATCCATGACATCTGGAAAAGAGCCTCTCACCACCTATCTCATATGAGCTGTGGCAGATGGGGACTTCTCACGTTCAGCCAATAACTCACACCCCTGAAAGTAGATATGTAGAGCATTTGGATCAGCAATATGGAAGAAAAAAAAGAAGAAAGAAATTTAAAATGTTTTTTTTTTTTTGTTGTTATGTGGGGGTCAAGATAGTGACAGATGAGCATGACAAAACAGACAGCAAGTCTGGCCCACTGCTGAGGAACAGAACATTTGCTGAACTGGAGAGCCTCTTTGTGACCCGTCCCCATGACTCATTTCCATTAGATCTCATTCACTCTCATACACACATGTATGTGAGCTTTCGTCAAAACACACCAGGTGGTCAGTGATTGCAACAAGCCCCCTATCACCACTCACTTCACTAAACCTACCTCGTATCAGATAGCTTAGCGCTTATCATATCCAGCACTGGGTGGACTGAAAACAACATATCAATTGGAACGGATTTAGATGTAACTGTTAGATGTAGTGCAGCGGTGAGTTTAATCCTCTGTCCTGATTTTAAAAGGGAAGAAAACGGTGTGTGTGTGCGTGTGTACGTGTGTGCGTGTGCACGTGTGTGCGTGTGCACGCTGTGACTGATTTATTTCAGATCTCACCATTCTCACAGGGAGACTTGTTTTTTTTTTTACAGTATTCTCTCACGCCGATCCTGCCAGACAACAATAACGCGTTCCCTGACATAACTAGACATGGCAGACGGTTGCTCCTATTTGTCCATTTCACAGAGGTAACAAAGATGCCTTTGAGATAAAAAGTCAAGCTTGTTTGGAGCCTTTAAGTCCCTCAGAAAGAGAAGGGCTGGTAAACTGTGGATAGCATTGGCATCTCACTAAAACCTAGCCACTGGGCTTCAGCCCTGTGTGAATTAAATAAAAGAAGAGGTATCACCTAAATAGCTGCTCTCCAAAGTTGGAAGTAACGGCAATGGTGATCAACCCTTTCTACCAGAGTATATGTAACTTCATGTCACATATAGTGTAGAAGCTAGGCATCTTAGGCAAGGATGCTTACAGCAGGTACATCTGCCATGTTGTCTCTCCTATTTCCTCCATCATCAGAAAAAGTGAAAAGCATGTTGGCATAGGTGTTCTCTCTCTTTGAACTCTCTTTCACTCTCTCCATCTCTTGTTCTCTCTCTGGCTGTCTTTCTTGTCAATATTTTACTTCTGGCTCTGTCTTTATTTTCCTCTATGTTTGCCAGACTGCCTTTTTTTTCCCTGTTTGTCGGTCGTTCTGAAGAAATAAAGACATGACACTGCAAGGTGGAGAAAAGAGGAGAAACTGTTGGGTAGTCAATTCCCACACCTCAAGAAAAGGGCATTTTTTATACATTTTCCACACTAAATGAAATATTGATACTCCTGCGATAAATATGAAAGGCGTATGAATGATTCACACATATCAGGCTGAGGTCACAGCACGGCTCCGCCTTTACCCCACGTAAGCTACAGAGCCACCGGGGCTGTTTGGACAGTGGCTGAATGCAGATGGAGAGTTGACGCAGAATTCACCGCTTTATCATCATACACACTACAGCACCCAGTCCATATGCAGGGAATAGTGTGAGAAGATGGCACATCCTCGGGCGTAGAGCGAGAGCATTGGCTCCAGCCCCGTGGCCACCGCAAACTCCAAGCCCCCCCCCCCCACCTCCTGGAAGAAGGGGGGGGGGGGGGGGGGGGGGGTGGGTGCTGAACAGCTTTCCTTTCAAGAGGCAGCCGCTGCTGTGAATGTTTCAGCTGGTGAGAGGAGCAAGCCATGGCCTCTGTCGGATGCAATCAGCGCAGGCAGTGCAGCTTCCCTTTTTAAAAGGAGAGCAGCCAAACCAAATAGAGAGCCAAGCTGCATGTACACTGATACTCCCCTACCCCCCTAAAAGAGACTTCAGGACGTGTCTTTCTCTGAAAGTTTTCTTCCTTTTCCTCTTCCTGACGCTCTGTGAGGACATTCTGCTTTCTCCTCCCGTTTGTCGATAGCCGGTTAGATGTTTTTGTGCGTGTTTTTTGTGCGACTGTGTGACTCACTCACACAAACACACACACACACACACACAGGCACACACCCACACACACGCACAGACACACTGGCACCTCCAAGAATATTCCACTGTGTGTTTATAGCATCTCTCAGCTGTCCGTCAAGTGGTCCAGTCACGGGGTCATTCCCAACTGGGGCACAGCTGGCATTGCACTGTGCCGTCTGGGACGTGGTCTCACAGACCGGCTGGCACATGGGGGCGAGGTCTGTGACCTTACAGTACATAGAGAACGTATTGGGGGTGAGTCACTAGCTGGCCTATGGCAGAGCAGTTATTCTGCAGAGTTCCTTCCGCTGGCAGAATGTATAGTCAGCGAGCTCTGGATAGTCTGGTGGATGCTTTGTCACGCACTGAAACCTTTGCGAGATGCGGCCAATGCTGACTAACTAATAATAATAATTAAAAAAGATATTTACATATACATATATATATATATAACTGCCACGAGAAAAATGCTTTGTGGGCCACACACACACGCACTACATGAACATGCATGCACGGCCTATGTGCACAAACAACAGAGGGGCTTGGAATACAACACACACAGTGTGATGTCATTCTCTGCTCGGGACACAATTACGCCACTATATCTTCACGTAGAAAATAGATGTTTGCTGCTGTAGCAATGTTCACAGTCAAATACGGTATAGAGCACCTTAACTATTGCTGTTGTTGAACTACATAAAACCCTTCTGCAGGTGAGGCCATCGCCCAGCTGACTGACGTGGCGGCGCCCGCCCCGCCCCAGGCAGACGGGCGTGTGCCGGTGTTCAGCGACAGGACGGGCATGGTGAAGGCTGCACGCCTGCTGCTCTCCTCTGTCACCAAGGTGCTGGTGCTGGCCGACCGCATCGTCATCAAGCAGATCATCACCTCACGCAACAAGGTGGGAGGGGCCTGTGTGTGTGTGTGCGTGTGTGTGTGTGTGTGTGTGTGTGCGTGTGTGTGTGTTTGTGCACATGTGCGTGTGTGTGGGGGTGTGTGTATGTGTGCATGCATGTGTGTGTGTGTGTGTGCCTGTGTTCGTGTGCGACTGCGTGTGTGTGTGTGTGTGTGTGTGTGGGGGGGGAGTTTGTGTGTTGAACGCCCTAATATAACAGTTCCTTAGTGAGCTAGAATGTAAATGTGTCTTTCATTCACGTGCCTTTTTCCTTCTTCTTGAAGACACACTTACACACACACACACACACACACACACACAACTCGACCAAGTTCACATTGAGTTCTTTATATGTGAGATTTGCAAGGGCTCTCTGAAACAGCACTCAGTGCTCCAGCTCTTCAGCGGTAATTGAAGGGAAGAAGCACATTTAGCGAGCACAACAAAATAAAGAGCACAAGGTTTGTCCGGGTACCTGCCTGCTCCTGCTCTTAGCTGGCGCACTCCAACCAAGACGAGAATGGGAACACAGGTTCCCATCATGTCCCCTTAGTCTCATTCACATAGACAGTTGACAGCACCATGTGCCCCATTACTGGCAAACACAATTACATCTCCCCGCCCCCGTCGATCTGCTCTTTGCTTAGTGCTGCAACAAGTTGACCGACCATTAGTTAGACCCGGAAGGCTACGGTATACCAGAACCTGCTCCAGGAACAACAATGGCATTGTACAACGTATTGAAAGCCGTATTGTACAAACGTAGTTGAACTCAGTTTGTTTTATCAGACAGATGGGATTACAGGAAAGGCCATCACCAATCTAACAGTGTGGTCACTAACAGTTGTATTGCTTTCATTGTTTGTAATGAAACAATATGTCATGTAATGAGCCTATTGTGTGATGTGACATAGCAGTTACTGTGTTTATGATGCTGGTATAACCAACATAAGACCCGAGTGCCAAGCGGAGATTTTATTCTCCTTACATGCATGAATGCAGAACATGTAAGTTGCTATAAAATACAGTTTTCAAGCATGTTTACCAATTATCTAGCAGTTGTATGTTCGCCTGTTAGATTATACATTAGTTTGCCGTCGAGTGACACAATTCTGGTAATAATGTCATTTTGAGTAAGCATGCCTTGACCACAACCTCTGATCTTCTTCTTCAGGTCCTGGTAACCCTGGAGCAGCTAGAGAGGGTCAGCACCTTTCAGGAGTTTGTCCAAATCTTCAGTCAGTTTGGAAACGAGATGGTGGAGTTTGCCCACCTCACTGGCGACCGGCAGAATGTGAGTAACGTGTGAAGATCATTGCCGTCCTGTTTGAAATCAATAATCCAACAGTTTGAAGTGATATCTGTTGTGGAAGGATGCTTT
The DNA here is from genome assembly GCA_025399855.1 of Forbesichthys papilliferus. Lineage (NCBI taxonomy): Eukaryota > Metazoa > Chordata > Actinopteri > Percopsiformes > Amblyopsidae > Forbesichthys > Forbesichthys papilliferus. Next base: position 21,809 of record JAODOY010007119.1, on the reverse strand, counting down.
TCCTTCCTTGAAGCTGATCTGCCCTCGTGGGAACCTGCAGATCAATCTAAATCATTTCAAAAGACGTGGATGGTCTGCCAAACTAAATCTCAATCAGAAATAATATTTACAAAGCGTGAAAATGTTGGGAACAAAGAATGAACCGTTTGCAAAGATACTTTTGTCTTCCCCACGTGTATTTTGCCTGTAATCCCATTTATTATAATTTTCCCGTGCTTCATCTCCTCTTTCTCAGGAGTATGCGGAGGTCAGTTATGACTCACACACCTCAATGTCTGCATGCATAAATGTACGATTCGACCCGTGTCCAGCAATGCATGTCTGAAACAGGTCCCTTGGAATACTGTGTAACAAAACATTTGTTGGTGGGGGGGACTGGGGGCTAAAACTTTGCGGGCAGACCTGTCAAAGTCTCCTAGTCCTCCTACAATACAATACAGGCTGTGCAGCTAAAGCACGTTGCCGCGGTAGCTGTGATCACAGGAAGAAATGCAGAGGGTGTGGGTACCCCTCTTCCTGAATTACATAAGGAGCTTTGTTTTAACTTGCGTAGCAGACCTCCTTCAAACCCTGTTTACGGCAGACGTATTTTTACAAATATTATTTTCCCTCGCCGCCATAGATGCCCACTAATGCACTCCCATCACAACCACATGCTAGCTCATATGACTGAGATACACACACACACGCATACCCCTTCTTCCCCCAACAATGTCTTTTGTCTCTACCGGAAGCGTACATCGAGGCACGGCGTGCACAGAAATAATGATACTATGATCACATGACCTCAGTAATCTGTGGCAAGGTGCCTGGAGAGTAGTTGACTCAGCTGCCTCTTTACAAACCGATTCAAGCAGTCTTTTTGTGTTTGGAGGAGACATAGAGACAAAGAGAGAGGGAGAGAGGAAGATATATGCCACATATACTTTATATGATTTCTCCTTGCCCTCCCTGATGTTGTCTCTGTTGTATTGGGATTATTGCATGATCCATGACCATGGGTGTGTTGAAGAGAGAGAGAGAGAGAGAGAGAGAGAGAGAGAGATTCTCGTGTCTCTTTATTTCAGCACAAAGATTTGTCCCAAACTTGGCTGTCCCCAGGATTCACTGACAGCTCCAAGAAATTAGCACTATAAACTGTAAGCCAACCATTTCTGTCTTTTGAGCATTTGTGTGTGTGTGTGTGTGTGTGTGTATGTGTGCGTGCACGTGTGTGTGTGTGTGTGTGCACACGTCCACTGCAGGACCTGAAGGATGAGAAGAAGAAGGCTAGAATGGCAGCAGCCAGGGCTGTGCTGGAGAAGTGCACTATGATGCTCCTCACAGCCTCCAAGGTAGAAACACAGGTTGATGGTTGAGGTTGATTATTGAACTTCTGTTATGGTGTTAATAGAAGTAGGCTAGTTGTAGATTTATCTTAAGTCTAGAGGCATTCTGCTCTTGGCAGTAAACCATTAATAATTAACACACATTCTGTCTGGTATAGGATGTTTAATGTGCTTATAAAAATGTAATAATGTTATATCTTGCCAGTGTGAATTATCCTTAATAAGTCATATTTGATGCAGCACATCATGTGATTGCAACAGAAAAATAAATTAAATAAAACTCTTTAAGCACTGCTCAAGGCATTCATGACCTTCTCATGTCGGCTCCGTTTAAGCCCCAGTCTCATCAGTATCGGTAATGAAGGGCGACCCGGACAAATAACCGGTGTGCAGTGTAAAGGTCACGGGTGCAGGAGTGTTCCGGAGAGGGGTCTAACAAGGGTCTTCTTGTCCTATAGACCTGCCTCAGGCACCCCGACTGCGAGTCGGCGCGGCTCAACAAGGACGCCGTGTTCCACCGGATGCGCTGTGCCCTGGAGCAGGTCATCCAGATCGTCACGGAGACGCGGAGCTGTGGTGAGCCCAAGGCCCTCCCTGCCAGTATCTACAACGGAATCAAGGACTTCAAGGTAGGCTCTGAGAGTACAAAGCGCTCACTGTAGGTCGAGACCCTCAGAAGGGGCTATGGTTTGCTTCTGGGAAATCCGTTAGATAAATGTACAATAAAATCTATTTACATTTTAGAAATATCAGAAAATATATAGAAACTTTCCTTACTGTAATGTTGTATGTGCACAAATATTGTGTATAAATAAAGCAGTTTAAATGTGTTCATATTTCTATTTTTATGCTTTAGGTCTAATGCTTATTTTAAAATTTTGGGGTCATTGACTTAAACTATCCCACAATGCTTTGTGGGATAGTTTAGTTGTAGGAATGCAATGTGATTCATTGTTGTACAGTGAAGCAACAATAGACAAGTGATAGTCAATATGGAGTTGTTCTCTGAGGACGAGAAGGACGCGTCGGTGGGACCACAGCAGCCTAGCAAACTGGGCTGGACATTAACAGCATGGAGAGAGTGTCATAGCTATCAATTCTTTGTTGTGAATGACAGACAGACACTTTTTTTTTACTTGGGCGACACCTGTGGTGATAAGTGGCTATTACAGCGGTGCATTTTCTACTATTGTATCCAGTTGTTCATAATTAAATATTGATGGTTTAGCCATAGTAAGTTCTAGTGTTACTCTCCTCTTGTTTCTCTCTGCCATCTCCTTTTCCACGTGGGAATATAAATTCGACATCATAAAGTATGTATGAGGTTGCACAACAGTGGCTTTCTCTCAAAAGATTAGAAGGTATATAAGTTATTTTTGGTACAGGTGGGGATTATTGGTTTGAAAAACAAATAAGCGCATTTTGAAAGTGTAATATCTGAAATATCTGAAAGTGTGTTTCTTTTGTGTGCATTTCATCTTTGGAGACACTCTAAGAAGGGATCCCCCCCCCCCGGCCGATCATAAATCAGTGCTTTGATGGAAATAGAGTGTGGGGAGGGAAACAGCAAAAAAGCATTTGCGTTAATGTAGTTCCTGCAGAGTCACGGTGCACACGGTGCGAGTGTTCATCATGGGTGGGTGGACAGTGATCTTTGCTGACCTACTTTGAATAAGTTCTTGCAACCAGAACCGTCTACTACCGTTGTGTGTTCCCTCCCAGGAAAGTGGCAAGGCTCTATATACCTATCTGACTCCTTCATCTGTCCCCACGCAGTCCAGTGTGGAGTCCCTGCGGGACAACCTGTACTCCCTGCCTCTGCAGAGCTTGGGCGGCCAGCTAGACGTCCTGGTGGAGCGGACGGAGGACTTCACCGACTCGCCGTACACCAGCCACGAGCAGCGCCAGGGCATCCTGGGCCTGTGCCAGCTCACTCGCCAGGACGCGCAGCAGCTGACACAAGCATGGGTGGAAGTGGTATGCACGCGCACACACACCTTGCAGCTCCTATCAGTGGTCTGTGTAGCCGTCCATGACTAGTTTGTGTCTTGTGACTAGTTTGTGACTTGTGACTAGTTTGTGACTTGTGACTAATTTGTGTCTTGTGACCAGTTTGTGACTTGTGACTAGTTTGTGACTTGTGACTAATTTGTGTCTTGTGACTAGTTTGTGACTTGTGACTAGTTTGTGTCTTGTGACTAGTTTGTGACTTGTGACCAGTTTGTGACTTGTGACTAGTTTGTGACTTGTGACTAATTTGTGACTTGTGACTAGTTTGTGACTTGTGACTAGTTTGTGACTTGTGACTAGTTTGTGTCTTGTGACCAGTTTGTGACTTGTGACTAGTTTGTGTCTTGTGACCAGTTTGTGACTTGGTTCTATACACAGCACTGACTCGATGACAGACTAGGGGACATACGTTTTGGTGCAGTACTGGTGTACCATAGAAGTATTATATATAATAACAAGTGCAGTCTATAGGGCTAGGCAATTAACCTAAAATGTATCAAAATGGACATTTAGATCTCTCATCCACTCGGTCTTGCTCATATGGATTTTCCTAGCATTTTTCTATCTTTCTGTTGTTTGTGCGTGCTGGGAAAATAACCCGGTACTTGGCTCTGTAAATAGTAGCATAAACAAAGTGGTGAACACCGCTCAAAACAACAATGCCACTGGGCTTTGCAACGTGTTAAACAATGTGTGGGGGGCGGAGCTTCCAAAGGAGTTTGTTTTGATTTTAGCTTGAAGTTAGCAAACGTCCTCGAGATTGGCTATTGTTGTGTGCCTCCAACATTGTTAAGCCTTTTGTTTATGTTTATATGGCACCATCAATGCAATGCAACCATACGTTAAATTATATGGAGAAGCCTCCAGGGGGCAGACCATTTCTGCCAACAAACAGTGTGCAATGCATGGCAGAGTAAAAGCTCCGAAAACCCTTCCGCTTCAGCTCCACTTGTACTGGGAAATGTACAAAAAGCGAATGATACATTTTGGATACATTTTGTCTTAGTGAACACAACATCGAATAAAGTAAAATGTAAACACTACAAAAAAAATGTGGGAACACTACTAGTTTGTTTACTAATTTCACTAGTTTAGTTTAATTTAGTTGAGTTTCGTAGCAAAAGTGCTACTAAACCTGATAGTTATTACAGGTGCTCCAATATTTTAAACATTAAAAGAGCAGCAAGCAACTATTTTCTATGTGAAGATATAGTTGAGTAATTGAGGATTGGTCTGAGATGCTGGTGTCATCTAAGTGTGACATCTAGTGGCAGACAATCATCCTGTTCCTTTACACCTAGCAGAGAGACAGGAGAATACTGCTGAGAGCATCACAACAGCAGTCATGAGTCAGATTCACACACTGAGCACATATTCATAGCCTGCTGGTCAATTGCAGTTGCCTCGTCCGAGCCCTCTTGCTCTTAATCAGCATGCAACGTTTATTTTATTTACAAGAGAAAAGGTGTATAAAAAAATACTAGTTTATGACTCGATATGATTTGAACTCATATCGCCCAGCCCTACCATAAACAGTGTGATTATTATGTAAATGTACAGTGTCTTTGTCACAGTGAAGGTACTGCACACTGAGTAGTGGATGATGGACTGCACTCACTCAAACCGTCATCCACTTGGTTATTCACTGCACTCCATGGCTTGGTGAATATTGTGGAATACATGTACCTCTCTCTCACATCTCCATTCATATTGTAGCGTCACAAGGTTGAATGCTACCCAAGTAAACATTTGCTGAGGTGTATTCAACTGAGTAAGACCCACAGAGTGCTCGATCTTGGCCTTCAGAATTAACCGTCTTATGTAACGCCAAGCAATTATATTTCTGCTTCTCTTGATAAAATGTAGAGAGACTACAGTGCACAAGATAATGAGAGCTGCTACATCTTTGTTCAGATCTACCTAGAGTATGTGCTCAGAACTGAATGCCTGAAGTACTTACTGAAATACTGTATATTGAAAGCCTACTGAAAATATGGACTGCATTTTGTAAAGTGCTTTTCTAACCTTCAGACATTCTGTGCGACCTAATCAGTGATTTCAATAGGCAATAACATTTCTTGGTAGGTCTAAAGTACTGTATGTTAGCATACAGTAGGTTTCAAAGACAAAATGTATGCACTCGTAAACACAGCTTCAGTTTCTGCCATATTTTTCGTGTCAGTGTGATTCACTTTCATACTGTAAGAGAGGCTAAAATATGCATTATGTAAAAAGATAAGCTGTAAAGACCAGATAATCTTGTCTTTCAATTCATGTTCCCTTCCTCATTCTTAACCCTTTAGCGCCCCCCCCCCCCCCCCTCTCTCTTTCTCAGCAGCAGTCCACCCATGCCAAAGAGCCCACAGAAGAAATGGAGGTGTGCATCTTAAAGACATGTCAGAGCCTCAATGACCTTCGACGTGAGGTGAGTGCATGGACGTTGGAAGCAGGGAGGCGCGGGAAGGTGGGTGGGTGCTGAGGGCGCTGCAGCACCCCTAACTTTTGACGGGCTGGAGCTGTAGTCGTATAGGCCCCGTGTCCAGTGTCCACATAGGGCTTTTTTCTGAGTGCCAGCATCTTTTTTTCATTTGGGCCAGATAGAGCGTGTGCGTTCACATGCAGCAGTCGAGAGAAAAAGCTCTGCACCCAGAGTCTATTTTTAGCCTTTTTTGTGCGGTGATCTGAACGCTTCTAGTTAAAAATATTATAACTTTTCAGAAAGGCGCTGGTGTCATTCCTGCATCTTTTTTTCAGGCAACCAATAAGATTGGGCAGGACTCGTCATCACCGTGGTAACCAATAAAACAAATATGAAGTCAAGTCGAGAGGAGAAGCTAGTTTTGGTCGTAGCCTAACTGTCTACCTTGAGCTGTGTGTTGACAACAGCGAAATAAAATCGCAAAAGCAATAAAGAGCCAATCAAGAGGAATTTAGCCTACATGAAAAGCAAATTGTCTGAATAGGCTTACCACACAAGTGGATTTATGAAATGTTAAGGCATGTTTGAAAAGCAGACTACATGTTAAGTTACTGACTGCATTTACACATGGCTTAACATTCAGTGCATCCACAGCTTGGAAGAATACATTATCCACGCTGAGAAACGTTTTTGAACCTATATGGCTGTGTGCAAATGCTCCACAAAATCAAGGCCCAGGTGATCTAGTTAATGTTTGAGAAGAATGCGAAATAGCAAAATAATTTGGGGCTTATATCTTAATTTATCCGGTAAGAGTAGTCTATAGCCTAGGTCTAGGCTATTACGGTTTCACCATTGGCCTATCTAATGACACTCTAGGTGCATGTGTGTAGAGAAAGAGATTGCGCATCTCTTGAGATTGAAGTCAGTTTTCCACCTCCCACCCCCAATTACGGTTAGTACAATGCCCACCACTTAGGGGGGAAAAAAAAGACAACCCATTTTCCAGCACCCCCTCCCAGAAAATAGTTCTAACGGGTGAGTGCCACATCCAGTCAGAACAGTCCTTAACACTGCTTCTCAAAGTAGGGAACTACTAACATTTGATTGCTGTTAGCATTGTAATTAATCCTCCCAAGCAAGCGCAATTGGAACTAATAGCATAACATTTGATCCCATTGGATTTGTTGACACTGCTGTATTTTCCCGCCTTTTTACATACATTTACAGAAAGTAATGACAGAAATGCTTTCCCTCACGGCACTTAACTCTCACCTCTGTCTGTGTCTCCCTGGGCTTGTCTCTCTGCCTCACAACCAAGCAAATCTCTATTAGACTATCTTTGCACATATTATAGCTTTTTCTCTTATCTTAATGGGTTTAATTCCATGCCTTCCATCGTTGAGCCCCACTCTCTAATGCAACGTGTTCTTTTAATGCATTAGTTCTTTTAAATGTTAATGTATACTAATCTCTCCATATCCGCCACTGTCCTGTTTTTCCTCCATCAGCTCCACAAGGTGGCGCTGAGTCGCGCCACAGACTTGCTGAAGGTCCACGGGGAGCAGCTGCCCCTGCAGGCACTCAAGACCTCGGGCGCTGAGGGCAACCTGGAGGCTGTGGCTGAGTATGCACGCACCCTGGCCGAGCAGAAGGAGCAGTTGGTGGAGGTGAGTGTGTCAGAGGGCCACCAGGGGGTGACAATGAGCACACATTGTGGTCGGACCTCCTTTCTAGTGAACGGATGTGTATTTGTTTTGTCGTTATGCTGTCAAAGGACACAAGCCCCTTCATATAAAAATAAATGGAAAGTAGGCGGAGATTTGAAGGTATGAGTTACGCTACCGATCTGGCGATATGAGCTACGTTACCGATCTGGCGGTAATGTTACCGAACATAAAATGTCACGTATAGGAGAATGATTATAATGTATTGTTCCTCCACATGGGCTGAACAGACAGATATTCTGTAAATATACCTGTGCGTTTGTGTTTCCAGACATGTCGTCTGCTGTGTCACGTGTCGGGCACGGAGCCACTGGAGATCACTTGCGTACACGCTGAGGAGACGTTCCACGTCATTGGTCCGCAGGTAAGACCTCAGTCCTCCTCCACCCACACCGAAGTTAATGTGCACACATGCAGTACACAGTGGAACAGTGTGGTGTCTCTTAGGTTTAATATGGTCTGGCTTTTCATGAAGCCCAAACCATGCATTCCCAGGATAGGTGGCAATGTGAAACACTTTTAAACAACTAAAGGGGGGCCATGGGTCAAAAAGTTGGAAAGCAGGAAACGATGTGTTTTAAAAGAATTAGGCATTTATTATGCCTGGGTCCAATTTTGTTCATTTAAAGCTGTTACTACAGGCCACAAAAGAGGGTCAAGAGCTGAGAGTGAAATCAAGCCTGGGTGATGTAGCACTTAGCCATGGTGGGGAGGACAAACAGACAAATTACCTGCTATGTCTCTGCCTCCCACATCTACTGTGGTCTATGGCCCCCATCACCACTGTGCCCACCTCCCACATTGAATTATGGTTGCTCTTGGAAAGCGTCCATGCTAGTAATTATGCAGCAGTCTAGAACATTCCTGCCCCGGACTACCAATGTCAGGGCTGCCCATGACCCATTGATAATGACTCTGCTCTCGAGTTCAAAGGTCGGCCAATCAATAACGTGACAGTAGGGGTCAGCCTCCCTGATATCTCTTTCCATCCATAGTAATAGAGGGATGGCCTTGAGGGTAATTGGCTATTAAATGCTGCGCTGTGTTTTGCGTGTGTCTGTGGGTGTGTGCGTGTGTGCATACTGTACTGTATGTTAATTAAGAATCTCTTCAGTTAGCTAGTAGAAGGTTTTGTTTGTTCCATTTGTTCCATTCTGTTTTGCGATTAGAGTAAAAGTTTGTTTAATAAGTATTCTAGATTCTGCATAGTCATAGCTTTTTTTCCCCCTTTATTTTTAATTCTAAAAGTTTACAGTCCCTTACATAATTTGTATGTTATGTTAGGTATTCCACACAGAGGTGCAAAGCTTGTATAAACCCTTATATAAACTCATCAGCTTCAGCTTTTAAAACACACAACTGATGCTGAAAGTAAAAAGCTGAGGAAGCAGTCTACAGCTAACCAAGACAATAGAGTGCTTGAACAGCAAAAAATAAAAATGTTCTCTTTATGTGCATTATGCCACCCCTACAGAACAATACAAGTCTGACCCTCATCACTGTTGATGTCCATGGAAGTGTGGGTTGAGGTAAAGGGGAGGAGTAGAGAAATATGACAGCATAAATATCATGTTTCAACCACAAGGAGAAATACATGCACAGATGGAGGAGTGTCCATGTACTGATTACTGATTAAGTATGACATTATGGTTAAATATAGCAAAAAGGTCACTTAAAGGCAGGGTCAATCATTTTGGCGAACACTTGCTAAATTTGAGCTAAAATCAAAACAATATTCCTCCGCGGCGGCACCCCACACATCGAAACGCACTGTGAAGCAAAGCATTGTACTACAGCTGTGGAGCTTCTGAGGGAGCACTCTATGGCATTGAAGGTGTTTTTGTTTTGATTTCAGTGCAAAGTTAGCAAACCTTCTTGAGAATTACTTACAATACCATTAACCACTTTGACTGAAAAAACAAAGAGATAACCTATCACCTATGACAGAAATATCCCCAAAGATAATCTTATGGTATCTAAACAAGCTTCCTCCCCCCGGTCCTGTCATACATGCTCTCTTTCAGATTGTGTCCGCTGCCCAGACGCTGGCTCTCCACCCGTCCAGTAAGATCGCCAAGGAGAACCTGGAGGTGTTCTGTGAGGCCTGGGACTCCCAGCTCTCCGACATGGCCCTCCTGCTGCGGGAGATCAACGACGTTTTCGAGGGCCGGCGGGGTGTGTATGTGTATGTGTGAGCGAGAGACAAGCAAAACAAACAATGAACAAATATTATACGGTACTTAAGTAGTTCTTAATGTGGCCTTCTGTTCTCCCTTGGGGGTCAAGGATAACTTTTTAAGGGGCAGTGATTTTAAATGTGCTTTTATTTAAAAGCAAGCCTTGGTATATTATTTTCCCAGCCCATGTTTGTTTGACTGCATTTGTTTACTGCATGGAACCGCTTCTTATTTGGGTCATACTCATACTGACTACATTACCTGAGTGTTTGCGACAGAAAGCATTTTACTAACCAATAAATTGCTCTTTAATTTGTTATTAAAATCACACACTGGAAAACTGTTGACGTTTTGAATAAATACTGCTTATGGAGTTACTATTATGTACTTGCTGTTTGTCCGAAACATTGCAGTAAAACTTCACCTGGGCATTGTGGAGAGATCTCCCAATCTACCAATACATGTTCTAGAAGCCAGCCAGGCTAGGTTAGATAAAGCCATGTTGGTAGTTTTTCACCTTTTACTATTTTCAGGACAGCAATGCAATCATAATGATCCATTATTATTAAATTGCTGTAATTATATGTATTATTATCTAGATGTAATATACTTGAATATTACACCTATAATAAAAAATGTCTGTAACTTAAAACATATGCTAAGAAATGTCTTTGTATTCCTAGGAGACAAACGGTCATACCTGTCACTTCCAAGACCAGGAGTGAGTATCACGTCAAGCATGCGCTTCTCCTAAATATTCCACCCATACCATATGTTTATGCTACATTCAGATGTTTGCCCCGGTGGGGGGGGGCCCCCCCATTCTCCAGAAACACTCGGCTAATCTGAAGCCTGCTAAAGCTGTCAAGCTGGACGCTGAGGTACATGATCTCCCCCGGCTGTACACAAACAATACATCACGCCACTGCTCTTCCTGGCAGTCTTCACTTTATCTCATGAGGAGTGGCTGTCACTGTGAATGGAGGATTGATGGTGTATGCATGGTGGTGGACTGCCTGGTGTACAGTACCGCACAGCCCCTTTACACAGACAACAGCTACCTTCACTGTAGAGAGTGTATTGGATTTATGGGGTGGAAAGCTGTGTGTTTAGTTATTTCCTTGTCTGTTGTAGCTTGTTTCTCTGTACACTCGTGGTTTGCTACAGTCCCAAATATCTGTATGGGGTTTTATGTGTATATAGTATTATATGTTAATCTTACATGTCAGATGGATTGATAGTCAAACTCCATCTGGGGAGACCGAAGAAACGACTTGTAAATGGCAGGCATTTCCAAAAAATACTTGGCAGTTGATTGGATGAATCGTCTGGTTGTTTTCGCTATCGGCACACCTAAATCACGCTAACCACCTAAACCGCTCCTGTAGAGCTATCAATAACCGCGCCGGTCGGTAAGTTGAGTTGCCCCTCGGACACATTGACAATGATCTCGAGGCTTTCTAGACTGATTCTCGCGTTGAAGTCAAAGTGAAGCTCGCAAGATCAGGATGGTCTCTCAAGGGTAATGATATGCGTCTTATTATGCTGACACACACCTCCTTTGTGAGTTTTTATTGATGTTTGTGTGTGTGCGTGTGTGTGCGTGCGTGCGCACGTGAGCAGGAGCAGACTAGCATGGCCAAGCTTGGCCTGGAGCTGCGTCTGTTGTCGTCGGACGTGGACACAGAGGTGGACAAGTGGGAGGAGCCAGAGCAGGACGTCGTGAGGCGGAGTCAGAGCATGGCCAGCATGGCCTACAACATGCACCTGTTTACCAGGTGACTCGCTGACCTCACGCACGCGTGCACACACGCACGCATCCACATGTATGCAAACAGCACATGTAATATACACACATACACACACACAATGGTATTTATACAGTACACACACACAGATATATACGCACATATGCGCTCATTAAAGATGGAGAAAGATTGTTGATATTTGAACTCAACATCAAAACAATACAACTCTCACTTCAGTGCCAAATAAAGCTCCCTTGCTGAAATTTGACTGTTTGTCTGTTTTGAATTTGCATGTGTATTGAATTAGATTCGCTAACCACAGCTTTAACTCGTATAATACAGAAACATAAACGTCACATCGTTTGCACAAATTGTACAGTGTGTGTGTGGGGGGGGGGGGGGGGGTAGAGTGGACGCTCTTTAACACTTAAGTCATGGTAACCCACTGTAGCTAGTGAGGTGCTAACGCCATTGACGGAGAAACAGATCTCTCAGATTGATGATCATTTAGAAGCCTCATTGATAGTTTCACAGCGTTGCCTTTCTATACTATCATTATTATTATTTCTTCATCTCTTGCATTTTGTCTTGTCTCCTGCATTGATTTCCCAGGGGGGAGGGTCTTCTGAAAACAACACTAGATCTGTTTCATCAAGCGGAGGTATGTGTGTCCTGTCCCTATTCACTCTCTCCCTCTCTGCTTTTCAAATGTCCTGCTTATGGTTTATGTTGTTATTCTGTGGCCCCTGAAAGCTGGTTTGACTATTGTAAAGGAGCTCTGTGCCTCAAGGTGCTGGCGGGACTTATACTTTCCTTTTATTTGGATTTGACGTGTTTCCTTTTAAATCCCCACCAGCTACGACCAGTTAGTTGAATGGGTTACCAAATATAGAAAATGGGTCATGTGTCTTTGCACTTCACACTAACAACCCTTCAATCAGTGCCTTTTCACACATGGGATAAGTCACTTATACGCCTTGCCGCCTCACATCTGTCAGTTAGAACTGTGATTTTCAAGGCATGACGGGATGCATTTATCAGCCAATGCTGCCGCAACATGCTTGTCGGAGCCTCCTACTTCCCACTCGTGAAACGAACAATAAAACGTAATTAAAAACGAGCTTTAATTGTGTCAGACAAAGCTATAACAGACTGACATGAATGCTGCTTCTCTTTTATACATGCGCTGTACTCCGTGTGTGTGTCTAAGTGTCTAAATCATGGCTAAACTATTATTTCCTAGTTTCTGCCATGTGGAAAGGTTGAAGGTCACCGACTATCAATTCTCGACTATCAGTTCTTTTTTTAGAATTTTCCACTCGGAATTATGACTTTAGTGGTCATTCGTGTGATATGTCCAAGTGGGAAACTTGTTTACCATAATTCCTACATTACGTGAAGGCAGCAGCATACTTATCATTATTACTAATATTAGTAGTAGTAATAACATTATATTGTTTTATTATTTGAATGATTTAATAATGTTTACACAATAAATCATCATAATGGCTACAGGATGGGAAACAAGAAGAAAAAATAATATTGTTGTAATGTTAATAGATTTTCCGTTTTGTCCCTTCGTCAGGTGCTTTCTGGGGAAGGGCTCCAGCTGTGCTCGTCTGTCCGCAGTTTCTGCACTCAGGTACTTAGAAGACGTAGAAACACAGAAACACATCCAGTACCGCTATACACCCGTGTCTGCTGGCGTGTCTAATTTCACAACAACATCACGTGTTTAAACCGTGAAAGATAAGACAAGATAAGCCTTAACTGATCCCATGTGTTGTTATCCATATATTCTCTCTCTCTCTCTCTCTCTCTCTCTCTCTCTCTCTCTCTCTCTCTCTCAATTCAATTTCAATTCAAATCACTTTATTAGCATGACGTAACAGTGTACATATTGCTAAAGTATTATACCATGTTTTTTTCTTTTCATATTCAAATTATTTCATCTCTCTCTCTCTCGCTCTCTCTCTCTCTCTCTCTCTCTCTCTCTCTCTCTCTCTCTCTCTCTCACGTGAGCACGCACACATATCTCAGGCATACAGATGCCAGGAACACCTCATAAATCTCAGGCCGAGGGCCGGAAATCAACACTGTCACAAACATCCAGTGTCCTCCCCATGCTGAATTAGATAATGAGCACCCCCCTTCCCCCACACACACATACACACAAACTTACAGGTCTCACCCTCGCCCTCGCTCAACTTCTTTCTCAAGTCCTCCAAGTTTAATTAAATGGCGCCTTTTTGACAGGCTTTAACGACTGCCATCCGTCTCGGGCGCGTGCACGTGCACGTGCGTGAATTGCGTGGGTTGGGGAGAGGGCGCATGACAGGGTTAGCGCTAATACACAATCAGCCGGGGCGAGCATTTCAATTCGCCTCACGCTTTCCCGATTACTTACATCAAAGGCAGGTGCACTGTTAGAGTCTCTCACTCTCACTGTCTCACCTCCTGCTGACAGGAAACACACTCTCAGTGCACACCTGCATTCATTTGCCCGTAAATTAAGAAGATGATGATGCAAATTAGTCTGACTAGGTTTTATTTGGGGTTTTATGAAGAGTTTAGGGAGTTTGAGCGTTGTCGCCAGAGCTAAACCGTGCTGCGTTGGATATGGTTCCTTGTTGCCAGGTTGTTTGGCTATGTGGCAGATTGTGGTAGCTCTACTAGGGATCAGTGACTAGATATTGGTAACCATCAACCAGTGTTGGGCAGCAGCGTTGCTACTTGTAGTGACGCTGCTAGTTAAACTACATTTCTGAGTAGCGTGGCGTTAGGGCCGCTGTTTATTGGCTCAAGTAGCGCGGTAGTGTCCACAGAAGCTATATTTTCCAAAGCATTTCTGAATCTGCAGCTCGAGCTTGTCTGATACAACTGCTAAGAATCAGTACGTGATGCCATCACATACACATGGCTACATTTGTAGCTGACAGCAGCACTTCCGGATGACGGTGATGCCGTAGGCGTAGGCCTTCCAATCACTGGGCTGATGCCTGAGACTTTGATGCAGGGGATTGAGGGGGAATAGAGACAAGACTGAGTTTACATGATAGAAAGAACAGTGAAAGCATAGAACACAGATTATTAATAAACAGTTGAACTGAACAGTTTTGCCTGTTTATTTGTTTGACTTACACTTTTGAATGTTGGTACAATAAAATGTAGGAAAAACATAGTTTAAATGTAGTGAACGAACTTTGCAGTGTTGCTGTAGCTTAGCTTGCGACATTTCTCTTTGGAGTAGTTTCAGTGTAGTGAAGCTTAATTTAACTGGTAGCTCAGCTCACTACATTTTCAATGTAGCTTGCCCAACACTGCCGTCAACACATTGGCATTTCTGCTCAGAGATAAACATCAATGTTAACCTTTTTTGGGTACACTTTCTGACATCCATTTACTTTATTTTGAACAAGAGCCATACATGTGTCAACTCTGTTTCAATACCCTACCCTTAACCTCTGTTATACCCATGTTAAAGAGACATACAAACAATACCCTACCCTTAAATGCTGTTATACACTTGTTAAAGAGACATACAAGCAATACCCTACCCTTAAATGCTGTTATACCCTTGTTTAAGAGACATACAAACAATACCCTACCCTTAAACGCTGTTATACCCTTGTTTAAGAGACA
>JAODOY010007091.1:0-30969 GCA_025399855.1 Forbesichthys papilliferus | reverse complement strand
GTGTGTGTGTGTGTGTGTGTGTGTGTGTGTGTGTGTGTGTGTGTGTGTGTGTGTGTGTGTGTGTGTGTGTGTGTTGCCACACCCAGTCTTAATCTACTTCCTGTGTTGTGCTGTCTCCCTCGGCCAATCCCAGCCTGTCGGCCAGCTCCCTGACGGTGTCGTCCAGCAGTAGCCGCGGCTCGTTAGCCTCCAGCCGGGGCTCGCTGGCGTCCAGCCGTGGTTCCCTCAGCTCCATCAGCTTCACCGACATCTACGGTGTGCCCCAGTACGAGCGCCTCGACGGGGCCGGGGGGGACCCCCACGACGCCCAGCTGCGCTACGTGCTGCCCTTGGAGTCGCGGGAATGCTCGGTGTTCAGTCCGGACCCGCAGAGCAAAGCCAAGCGCTCCCACGACACGCCCCAGTCGCTGGCGTCCCTCTCCTCCCGGTCCTCGCTCTCCTCCCTGTCGCCGCCCAGCTCACCCATGGACACGCCCTACCACTCGGCCGCCCAGGACTGCCCGCTCACCCAGATGACTGAGGAGTACATGGAGCTGGCGGGCCGCGGCCTGCTGGAGGGGCTGCGAGCGCTGCCCCAAGGCGGCCCGCACCCCGAGGAACCGGCTGGGCTCCAGCTGGAGAACAAGGGCCCCCGAGATGGCTGTTCCCAGGGAGCCTTCACCTCCACAGGTGGGAGACCAAAGGGGGGCTTGGGTATGTTAAATGACCAGTAGACTGGGGTGTCAGTTTAATGACCAGTAGACTGTTATATGTTAAATAAATAATTAGTTATACATAAAACAACATATCTAAAAGACATTTTTGAACATTTATTTATTTATTTATTTTTTGGGTACATGCATATTTGTCTATGGAGACCATTTGCACCAATAAAACAAAGACATTGTGTCCATTAGCCCTATTCACTTCAGTGTTTGGCCAATAACACCTCTGATTTGATTGTGAGATATCACGTCAATCTGTCATGAATCACTTCACGCAGGTCACAACCTTAATTACCAGACTGTATGCTAAATGACCGGGGGGGAAGTATGCTTAATGTTGTATGACATCTTTCAGACTAAGTGATCAATGTAGAGGTGTTTTCTCTTGGTTGATTATAACATTTGAAATAACTTTTCATAATGTATTGTTATAGATTGTTGTATTATCTTTATACACAATATACAGTTTAATGTAGCGTACGTATGTATTGTATGCATAACATTGTATACATTTGCAAGTGGTCATAGCATGGTGACGGGGCATAAGACTAACCTGACCGTATTGGCACAGCAAGAGGATAAGCGCGCTGCAGGGCGTTGGGTCACACTGAGCCCTGCTATATGAGTCTGTTCTGCCCAGGAGTGACTCTGCGGTGCAACAGTGCCAACAGAAGTGGCAGGCGGGCCAGGAGGGTGTCTGCAGGCTTGACGGAGGATGCTCTGGCCACAGACAGTGGGGTCTTTGAGGCCTGGGGCAGGAGGTGAGAGCAACCCCGCCCTGTCAATGATAGGAATGTCTCCAGACGTAAACACTGCACTTTTTTGCGCACTTGCACCACCTATTGACAGACACGATTATTGCACTGCCATTTTGTACTTGTCTTTGTGTTTTGCATTTGTTTTTTAGTCAAATAAAGGAGTTAAAAATAGTCAAAAGGACAACTTTTGATTAAAGGTCGTGGTGAACTTGATGAACAAAGAACGTTTCTTCCTTATGTTTTATTAATAAGCCATGAGGTTTGGGTTTGGGCCAAGAGTTTTACCATCCATTTAACGTGGGGAATCCTGCCAAAGGATGCTTAACATATTTTCCTAGCTCTTCACTTTGGTTAACTTTGGTGTTTGTGTCTGCCTTCACTAGGCCAGAGGAGACGGAAGAGTTGGCCTACCTGAAGGAGCTCACCTCTGTGAGCGAGCCGGCGCAGATCCATCTTGGATTGCTGTAAGTGGCCTGTCATCGTGTGGGTGGGATTGACCTCGTTGAACCATGCTGATGCTTAACAGAACCCTCTATTTGGCTCACTTTGCTCAATGCTCACTACAGATATGACTCTAGCACACAGTCTCTCCTGCTACATCTGCTACAGCTGAAGAATCTAAACAAGTCCACTGTGAGAGATGGCTATAAAGTGTGAGTACTGTTATTAATGTAGTAGTATTCATAAATTAATGTATTTATCGATGATTAGTAGCACGTAACAATAATGTTAATGGTGTCATTGTGATATTGCTATATCTGTCTCTGTCCAGATACGTGAAGATGCATTTAATTCCACTGGATACCAGCAGAGCCTGTGCGTTTTACTGTTGCAAGGCCCTAGAGCCTCAGTCGCAGATGATGTTCCACGAAGGCTTCCGCATTCCCGTCCCGGCAAATGCCCTGGCGATGTGTGCCCTGCAACTGTCTGTCTGCTCGTTGGGAACCCAGCCCCAGGAAGACCTGCTGGTGGGTCCCTAGAATGTTCCATTTGTTTTGTTTTTTTGTGTAAAGCTAGGAGGTGTTTCAGAACCTCCTCTTTTGGGCAAGGTATTTTCATATGCATTCTCGAGAACACATGCTAACGTCGAGCTCAAATCAAAACAAACTCCCTCAGAAGCTCCGTCCCACACATTGATACGCATTGCGAAGCCTAGGGCATTGTTGTTGTGAGTGGTGTTTGACTTTGTGTTCTTATTTACGGAGCCAGGGATGTGTAGAGGTTTATTTTAACGGATTATTTTAAAGTAAGCTATTAGGAGATATTTGGTGAATTTGACAAAGTATTTATTATCTTACAATAGCTAACTATATATTTTAATCACATTACAGTCTCAAAGGAGCTGTACAAGCCCACATTTTACATAGAAACAGACAATGCCCCATAACCTGCTTCTCCGCCCGGGAAAGAAAAAAACTTTCAACCATGTGACACAACCAATGCAGTGTCTTTGTGTTAATGGAGTGTCTTTGCATTAATAAAAATGTATTTATAAAGCCCTTAAAAAACACAAAGTGTACCAAAATGCTTTGCGTTATGGTGACCCGCGTAAAGCTTGACCCCTTGTTTTTGGCCACAGCTGCATGCGAGTGCTCTAATGCAATTACAGTGGTACCATCCTTCAATGGGACAATTTACGGTACCGTGTTGTGTTCATAGCACCCCCCTGAAACAGCAAAAGGTCTGCTCAGGACCAGCTCACAGTTTATATCTGTAAACGCTGTGCGTGTGCCGCAGGGCGTGGCCCATGTGAGCCTGGCAGAGTGCGAAGGGGGCCAGGAGATGGCGTACCACTGGTTGCGGGTGCAGACGCCGTCCAGGGCCGAGCAGAGGGGCCTCAGCCACAGCAGACAACACAACAGCACAGAGGACGAGCACAGACACAGGACCGCGGTAAGTGTTCCACACGGTGGCCTGTTCTTTAGTTCATCAGTAAGTCATTTCACTATTTACTTTGGAACACAACAATGGCCTCTGGTGGGCGGAATTCTGGCAGTATTCTGGCCTTGGCGTCAAAACAATAGTTTCTTCTTCCTCGTCTGTTGCGACTTGTTCTTTTGTGTGTGTGCAGTATGAACATCAAGTTTGTTTATTTATATTGATGTAATCAAATAAATGTACACTTATAACAATGGCAGGAGGTTTGACTCCAAAATAGCTAAAGAAAGCATTCCACATTCTAAACTAATATGGGAATACAATTATAGTTGTAGTCAAAGATTCATTCAGTTATGGACTGTCAGTTGTTAGCGCTGACCGTTCACATTCATTCTCTCACTATTGGAGAACATCCTCCTCAACGAGTCAGGCTAGTAAGCCATGGGTCCAGTTGGCTGTGAGGGCGTGGCGGCTGTACTGAGCCCTATTTTAATGATCTAAGCGCACGGTCTAATGCGCAAGGCGCAATTTGGATTTAGGACGTGTCCAAATCCACATTTGCTATTTTAACGGCAGATAAACGGGCAGTGCGCTGGGCTCATGGTTCAAAAGGGTTGGACTTCCTCTCTTCATTATTCATGTGTGTGTTTTGGGCGCAGCATATGATAAACCAATCCGAGTTTAAGGTCACATTCCCTTTAAACATCGAGGCGCGCTTGCATTAAAGGTGGATTGATATTATGGAGGGTTTGTTAAAGCACTGGAGCAGACCATCTAGGCAATAGCAATATTCCTAAAATATGTTTATGTAGGTTACACACTAATGATATTTCACATTGTACTCATTTTTAATCCTTTACATATTTGTGCGCTCCTTGCTATTTAGACAACGTGGGCACTGGGCGGGAAAATGGCAGCTGCGTTGGTCGGAAACTAGCAAACTAGCAAAGCCGCATTGCGCCGGGTGTAAGATAGCGCCCAGAGAGTGACAGTGTGCTGGTTACAGGACACTGTGTGCACACTGCTGCCCCGCACCAACGCCATGCATCTGGAGGCAGGGCTGGGGAGGAGGGAGGAGCCAGGAGAGGCTGTGTCGGAAAGGTACAAACCTGGTATTCACTGGTGGGGGGGCTTGAGTCTGGGATGTGTGGTGGTGGTGTTTATTATTATTGATGAATATGATATACTTGTATGTGTTAATAAACAAATTATATGAAATTAATGTTGGCACATTTTAATGTTGCATTATTAATATATGAAATACATTAAAATCTGATAGATAAATAAATAGCATATTCAAATGGTTTATAGTGTATTGGTAATTTCATTTGATGTACGCACATCAAATCCAGCTGGGGACGGGGGGGGGGCTTTAACCCAGAGTTAAAGATTTGAGTACTGTCA
The DNA here is from genome assembly GCA_025399855.1 of Forbesichthys papilliferus. Taxonomy (NCBI): domain Eukaryota; kingdom Metazoa; phylum Chordata; class Actinopteri; order Percopsiformes; family Amblyopsidae; genus Forbesichthys; species Forbesichthys papilliferus. Next base: position 26,225 of record JAODOY010007091.1, on the reverse strand, counting down.
GCCTACACGACTGTAACCAATGCGTCCTGTGCATGAACACATTCGTAATGGCTGTGCCTCTGAAAATCCAGTTCCACTGTGACTCACTGCCAGAAGTCGTTTGGTGAGGTTGCTGTTTCACGGGGCTCTGTGTTGCAGGAGCTGGCAGGCGGAGTCTGTGGACAGTGGCTGTAGCAACAGTGCCGCCTTCACCGTCTTGTGCCCTGAGGGTCTGTGTGCCGAGGGTGCCTGCCTGACCACTAGAGGGCGTTGCACCCAGCTAGCCAGCAAGCTCCCAACCTTAAAGGTAAACAACCAACCCGCAGCATTTTCAGCCCGTAGCTATCTGTTAGCTATCTGTTAAACCCTGGTCCTGGAGAGCCACTGCCTTGCATGTTTTAGATGTCTTCCTGCTCCAACACACCTGATTCTAATGAATGGTTGTTATGCTAAGTGCTTAATCACCATCCCAATGCACTTTACAATTAAAAACAGTTGGGGTGTGTATATATATGTATCAGTCACATTTGCCCAGTGGGTGTGGCTAACCAAAATCAGTCGTGTTGCCTTATTGGCCGATCCCATGCGCCGCCCCTTGTCGCCTGTCTTCCAATAACAGTTGAGCATATTTTGAATCAGAAACTCCTTCACCTGTCTGTCTTCCTGTGTTAGCCTACTATGCTAATACTATGCTAATACTATGCTGTGTTATGTCCAACCTAGTTACAGTAACAAGGTTGGACAGGTGAAAGGGGCGGGGCTTGGGATCCATCAATAGTGTTCTCCCTCCTCCGGCTGCCAACGGCACACGTGTGTGTGTGTGTGACAGGTGGAGAAAGCCACCATGACAGAGGGCATGTTCCCTGAGCCTGTGAGAGTGCGGTCCAAGGAGAGGGGGGGCCGTTGGGGTCTCACCTCTCCATTCATGCGCAGCAGCACCATTGTTCGCTCCCAGACATTTTCCCCCGGAGCTCGCAGTCAGTATGTCTGCAGGGTAGGTATACACGCACGCACGCGCGCACGCACACACACAGTATGATTTATGGGGCTGATATATCGTGGACTACGGGAATAACAGGCAAATATCGACACGTCGTTGACAGCCAACGCAATGAGCCGTGTTTGTACAGCATCTGGTGGTAATTTGATGTCTTGTTCAGTTGTACCGCAGTGACAGCGACAGCTCAACTTTACCAAAGAAGTCCCCCTTTGTCAGAAACACGTTGGAAAGAAGAACATTGAGATACAAGCAGGTACGTCAGTGTCAATGTTTTCATCGGAACCTTTACATGGAAGTGTTACATTGTAGAAACATTACTGAATTTGTTTAGTGCCTATTAATAATGATAATTGTTTGCGTAGCAGAATAAGATGATTAGACTACAATCAAATAAATGCTTTTTATTTGATTAATTTGTATTACATTTATGTTTATTATAACCAGCCTACCTGCACATAATCCACACTACCTGTCATGATGATTCATATATCACATAATCATTACAGTTTCAAAGGCAAGCACAAGCCCACATTTCACATGGAAAGTAAGGGGTGCCCAATACTGATCCTGGAGAGCTACACTGCCCTGCATGCTTTAGATGTCTCCCTGCTCCAACACACTGCAGAGACTTCGTTCATTAGAGGGAGTTGTGTAAACGCTCGTACGTGTGTGCGTGTGTGTGGCCAGCAGTCTTACAGGTCCTCGTTGACGGAGCAGCCCACTCGCACCTCTCTAGACCTGGAGCTGGACCTCCAGGCCTGCAGGACGCGCCAGCGGCAGCTGACCGAGGAGTTGAGCACCCTGAGGGAGTTGAAGCTTCGCCTGGAGGAGCCCCAGGCCCGGGAGGCAGCCGAGCTGCCCCATTGGGCCCTGAGGGACGAGCGCTTCCGCTGCCTGCTGCGAGAGGCCCAGAGACAGGTGTGGGGGGGTGGACCCATGCTCACACACACACACACACACACACACATTCACCATGTGTCAGCCATACACACTGCCCAGACTATGCCCAATTGAACCCACCCATCCATCATCAACCGCTTATCCGTGGTCGGGCAGCGGGGGCAGCAGCTCAAGCATAGGACCCCAAACCTCCCTTTCCCGAGCCACATTAACCAGGTCTGCTTGAGGGACCCCAAGGCATTCCCAGACCAGTGTGGAGATATAATCTCTCCACCTAGTCCTGTGTCTTCCTTGAGGCCAACATTCTAAAGTTGGCAGTAGTTGTTTGCAGTCATTAGAATGCTCAGAAAACCAACTGCCTGTCCAAATTGCCAGATTGTAACTGACAGGACAACTCAAACCTTGGATAATGCGTCATTCGTATCCTAATCTCAATTGCAAAAAAATATCGAGCTGACATTATGAGTTGACGTTACGGTACTATCGCAGTTGGAAAACGCCTTGCTCATTGGGTTTTCTCCTACCACAACTCAGCTTTATTCACGGTCCTACGTCCAGAAACCAGCTATTTTTTTTTTCATATTTTAAATGTAAGATTATGGCAAAGTGAAGTGAATAGTACGCTAATACAGTTATACAGGTTAAATGAATGAAATTAAATCAATGAAAGTCATGTGCGCTAACATTGTACACGGCTAGTTATCAAAGGAAAACACTATGTTGTGGTTAGTGGAAAAACTGTGTAGACCTTCACACAATAGTTTGTGGGTGGAGTTTGTCGGCGAGACGCCTTTAGACGTCTTACTCAGGGACACTTTGAGCGTGGTGTTCAAACCTGTGATGTTTTTATCACCTGTCACCCTGCATTTCTACACCAGAAGTGTCAAGAATCGTGATGGATGCGTTATGAGACAGGCTAGCAAAAACCTTCAGGATGTTTGCTCACATCTTCTGTTATTTTGTTAGCATGGCACCTGCTAGTTCAAATTATTCATGCTAAGTGTAGGGAGACACAAGGACAGCTAGCATTTACACGCGCAAAGCCCTGTGGGCATTTAAACGGTCTACTGAGTGCCGCCTAAATAACAATAACAAAGTATTTTATATAGAGTTTCTTTGTGTATTACATGAATGAGTGCTGCATTATGCTTGCAGTTACAATTTTGAACAATGCAGCTCACTTTCAGCAAACTTCAGATAACGCACACGTGACACGTTTTACGGCAAATTGCTGTAAATGTGATACCATCTTATGAAAGCAGAACCTAAAATGGCAAGGCTACAGGTAGAATCATTTTTATTTAGTATTATCAGCATAGTATATCACATAGTACATCTTATATCATGATGTAGAAATGAATGAACGTGTACATGAAAATAATATCATACGTAGAAGCTGTATGTTGTAGTGGTTGTTGTTTTTTTTTTTTAAAAACAATCTTTTTTCACCAGTGGTACACTGCTAAAAAATCCATCATAACCCAGAATGAATTACATGCTGGTCCAGGCTGGTTCATACTGGTTAGTGTTGGTCCAGGCTGGTTCATACTGGTTAGTACTGGTTCATAATAGTTAGTACTGGGGTAGTGCTGGTCCAGGTTTTGCAAAACATACCTTATGCTGGTGACCAGCAATGTTGGCTTTTTTTAGCAGGGTAGTTTCCAACATAGGTGTCATGCACACAAAGTGGTTCTCAGTGGTCCTTCCCTAAAGAGAAGCTGTGCTACAGGCGAACCAGAGCAAGCAGGAGCAGCGGCAGGAGGAGGCTGCAGAGCGTCGACTGAGAAAGGCTTCCAAAGAGGTTCTGCAGATGAGGGGGCAGAGCCAGAAGGAGCCGCTGTCTGTGCAGACCTTCAGGTTGGTCTGGACATCCACGTCACACAGATAGCCTTGCACCATTTAGATCATATCCCAGAGTGTACAAAAATAGTTTATCTGTCTTCTTGCATCCTCCAGGTGACTCTTTTAGCCACAGCAACTTTGTTTTGAATCTATGAAACATACAGTATATAGACTACCACGAACAGCATTGAAAAGGGAGGACGGTCTTTGATAACTCTAGAGCTAGTATAGGATAAACGGCATAATATATTGGTTTTACTAGTATTCCTGAGATTGTCGTTGATGTAAATAACACCTACTATGTCATTTTACAGAGAGAAAATGGCGTTTTTCACCAGACCAAGGTTCAACATACCTCCTTTGCCTGCTGACGATGTGTGAGCGCATGCATCTGTTACGCAACTTGATATGAAGTATTTCTTAAATGTTGTAAATTCATGAAGTACAAATTGTAGTAATTCCTACAAAGGACACCACATGCACCGTATACATTCATATTTTGAAGAGTCATACCTTTCAAAATAGTGTGTGTGACTATACTAAGTGCGACACAAATCTGACAACAGTGTGGCATTGCTTTCTTTTTGAGGAAGAAGCCTTTTATAATAAAACAATACCGCTTACCTTTCTGGTTTATTTCTGTTTGTGCTTACAAAAGGCTGGAAGACGGGAACAAAGTCAGTTTGAACAAATTCACTGTACTGTAACTTATTTTATAGTACTTTTTCCTTGAAGGAAATTTAAAATGCTTCCTGCTTTTTAAGTGTATTTTGTAGCTTTGAACAAACAGCACTTCAATGTTTTTACAGTCAGTAAAATGGAACTTGTCTGTTGATTCTGTTACCTAATTCATAAGAGTTATTTACATGAAATGTCACTGTAATCCACTTTTATTACAAATGTCATTGTTCTTTTGTTATTAAAATTATTAATTATTTTATGTACTTTTCTATATATATATATATATATATATATATAAATAAATAAAATAAAAACACTTTTCTGTATAGAGCATCTGCAATTTTACCTCTTGTGAATATGACATTAAACCTTCAGTGCCCTCATTTTCAGTTACATTTGCAAAAGCATTTATTTCTGAGAGAACGGTTTGTACACTGGGACAGGTATTGAGTGCACAATTGGAAAAACACATTGACCCATTTTAACCTAAAATTACACACTACCAGCCGGCGAGGTAGCTTTGTCAGCTACTTTATGCAACATCCTGTTTGATATTTCCACACAAGCCACGGTGGCCGTGTCTCGAGGCAGATTGTTGTAGTTACGCTTGAGGTTACGTGTGCTAAAGAAATGAGCAATCTCTTAACCTGTAAGAGTGGAACACCAAATTGATTGGACACGTTCATGACACAGTAGCTAAAGCTTGTCTTTAATGTGCAAAACTATTACCCAACAACAACCCAATATAATTATGTAAAGCTTTGTAATAGTAGCCTAAGTATTTGAATCTTAAACATTTGCTTACTGTTTATGTTGAAGTGCATGTGGCTAAAATGGGAGTAGTGAAAGATGTTTTTCTAAACCAAATACACCTGATGCAATATATTGTGAGATAATATCATAGATGTGCATACCAGTCAAGCAAATGAGTTCACTCTGTTGAGTCAATTGACATTTTATTTTATGTTAAATCTTATATTTATATATACATACACAAGTGCAACTCTTAAACATGTTCAATATTGAATGTACCCTGAGATTGTGATATTTATCAATCTACAGGTCTTATTTTACAAGAATTTGAAGGAAGTAGAAAACACAAAATATACAAAATGTAAAAGCAAATCATTTGGCAGTGCAAAAACAAATAAATAAATCCGTCACCTCTAAAAAGATGTGAAACAGTAACTCCTTAAGATTAGATGAATCTGAATGGGATGCTGTATCCTAACATTGTTTTGGTAATTTTACACATTTGGACTATCTGGCAGAAATTCTTACACTTTTGCAATACAATACCTGCATTCAAATGACAATTGAAATATTGGGCAACCTCTTGTGAAATCATTCTCATGAACTATGTATCATATTTAACTAATTTAAACTCAGTTTACACCAGCAGCTTTCTCTGTCTGCCTGCTAAACAAGAGCAGTACAAGTTAGGAAATTCCTCCCCTCAGATCAAGATTTAAATGGGTATGGAGACAATTGTCGGTAATTCTCCGATAGGAGGTGGATTATATTTCTCAACCCTCATGAGACGGCGCAGAATATCATCACGGTCCCGTGGCCATCCATACACATGAGTGTTCTGAAGCCAGTTGGGCACATGGCACTGTTATTAAGCGACAGAAAGCAGTGAAAGAATGCAAAACAGTTAAAACAAACCTTGAAATATTAGTATCTGTGAGCAGGCATCATTATAAGATCAGGATTTCTCAGATCAGAAAAGGTTCCCTCGAAAGTAATTAAATGTGGGTTGTAAGACAGGAATATTCATTATCATTACTTTTTAAAATACATCAGTTTTTAGTAGAGTATATACCTACCCTTTTTGCTCCAGGAAACAAAATTGGAATGAATCTGAAGTTTTTGCTTCCATTCTGGATGAATTCAGTCTGTAACTGAATGGCGCAAACAAAAAAGGCATTAGATGATCAAGAAGGCTCAACAGAAACTGATCCACTATGATCAAAGAGTCTGTCGTTTTACAGAAACATATATTCAAGTGATATGGAACTTTACAATGCATCTACAAAGATGTCAGATTTCCTTTTAAATGCAGTGGTCAAGTGGAACATGCAATCTTAAATCAGCATGTGGTGAAGAAGATTAAGTATTTTTTATTTATTTATAATTTTAAGTCCAATATCACTTCATGAATGAACCTGCACCCTTGTCACCAGTGATACTTATCACCTTACATCATTCACGGGGTAAATCCATAGTAATTTAGTAACTAATAGCTTGGAAATGTATTAATAATGTAGTTATTCACTACCAGTAACAATAGCTACTTTTCCGCAGATAATAATCTTGTATGTTTGGTTTGATACCCAACATCCAGATGTTTCGGTTCACAGTCACTGTATGAACCGTCAAAGCTGCTACACAAGGCAGTTAATTCTGATAAACCAATACTACCAAATATTATTATTACGAGCACTGGACCGAAGTATTACCTGTTTGTGTATGTAGACAGTAGTTAGGGTCCTTTCATCGTTCTCCAGGCAGAGTGGCGAGGCCGTCACTGTCTCGTAGTACTTCGGACTGATGATGATTATAATGAGATACTCCTTCTGTTTTAAGCAGAAAGTGTAATCGAGCATTTATTGAAACAGTTTGATTCAAGCTTCACTTCAAACATGCTCAGGCATCTTCTATGTGTTTTTACCCCCAACCCGAGAGTGCAGGTACATTTTCATTCTGTCTAGTCTGTAAACTGAGAAAATTTACATTTTTAGTTAATGTGGCTGGTTAGAGATCTAATCAGCATATACAAACTGCATTTTTGTTGTACCAAGGATCAAAATCCATTTAATTCCATTTCCATTTCCATTTGGAAATCGTGTTTCAGGCCGATGAACCAATCAGCTCGTACTGTTATCTACGGGCGTGATCGAGGTGTGACGAAGGCGACTTGAAAACAACTCAAACGACAATGGCGGGTTCTATAGGGCAAGGTAGTAGATGATGCAATATAGCATCACTTTTACTCAAATGCATTAAAAGAGCAAAGGCTTTTCTCAATGAAATATAGGTTTTCACTCTTCTCATGACATTTCTACTGCGAAGTGTGGATAACAACAGGCTATTCTGCTTCACAGGTTCAAGTATTTGTTGAAAGCACCTGCCATTTAACAGTTTCAATGGATGTGTCTAACAGACACCGATATCTGGCGTATCAGCATGCAAATTACCCAGGATCATTCAAAACACAAAGGCCATGAAATCCCATACAACTGTGTAGATATATATATAGTACACTGGCAGATTATACCATTTTTGGCTAGGGTTGGATTTGGAATGGAATCCAGAATGTGTTTATACATAAAATAATCATCATGGAAATTACAGATATCCCGCAGCTGCAACCAAACTGCTGCCATAGGAGATGTAGGTCAGTGGAGTTTGTTCACCTGTGCTCAAGCAGTCCTCAGAGGTCTAACCAGCTACAATAACTCAAAACACCTGTGTAATGACAAGAACATTACAATTTCTCCTGTTTACAGACAAGACAGGAAGACGAAGCACTTCTGAATCACTGCGATGAAGGCCAATATACACTTATGTTTACCTCGCTGAGATACCGCTCCATGAAGTCTATCTTGCTTATGCTCCTGAACTGCTGCTCAAACATGTCAATCTGAAAGCAGTGAAAAGAAAGTCTGCTTGCATTGCATTGCTCTACCTGACCTCATTTGAGTTTCCAATAATAATCACCTCATCACCATGAATGATGTGGAAACAAAAGCAAAGAAAAAAAGAGCTTACATGGGTATCAAAGCCATTGGTTCGCAACAGAGCAGCAAAGTTGATGATCTCCTTAATATGTTTGTCGTTGTCTGCTTCGTAAGTGACAAAGACCCTCCCTGTATTTAAAAGCCACAACAAAAGCAATACAATTTGTGGTGTAAAAATGAACGTGTTACTTGTTTATTCAGCAAGTTTTGTAATAATGGATTTATATTATATGCCTCTTGTCTTGTTTGAGTGTAACAGTGTCCTCAAACTGTGGGTCATTACTGCCAATGGATGGCAAGATGCCTTTATTAAATTAGTTTAAGATTTTGAAATAATAGTTGACAGTCTTTCCAATAAAATTGTTAATGTGATTATTATTTGTTCTGATTATGTTAATTCAAGTTTGAGAACCACTGGGAGGCTCAGTGCTGAAGGTCCACACTTACTCTGTTCCAGGGACAGAGGAGCGTTGGGAGGAGGACTTTGTTTAGCTGGATACACTGGGCCACTAAACAATGAAACAGTCATATGAAAATCATTCTGACATAACAGTGAATATTTCACTCATGAGATTTTAGCAAAGATAGATTTTTTTAATGCTCACTCTGGCATATAGCCTGCTCCGGGAATCCTGCAATCGTCTGTTTTAAGAGGGGAAAAATTACAAAAAGGGAATTGTTAAATAGGCCTTAATGTGTCCATTGCTGTGAGTTGGTCATTCTCTGAACTATGTTCAAGTCAATCATTTTATATGTTGCGATATTCTATAAGAAGAAACTCACAGTATGGCCCATACGGTGGCTGGTGTCCATGCCTAATGGCATGGTGGGCCACCGGGCCCCTTGTGTGGGACTCCGCGGGGCACTGTGCACAGCAGGCGGCACCTGGTGGTGAGCAGTAGTAGGGCGACAGCGTATGGTGCATGCTGATTGACGGTTCGTTGGAGTGCAGTGAGCGCGGCTGCTCTAGGCTTCCGATAGTGTGACTGTATCTGCTCGGGAGGGACAGGAATTTGTTCCTACTAGAGTACATGCTCTCCACGGAGCCGCTCAGGTCCTCTTTAGTGGGCAAGCATGACGGAAGGCTGCTCGGGTATTCCTGCCCGGACCAGTGGCTAGTTAAACTGGGGTGTAGCCAGGAGCCTTGAACTTGACTGGGGTAAGGTGTCGGCTGGCTATACCCAGCCGGCAAGCCACGGGGCGGCTGGTATGGGCAGTAGCTGAGCATGAACTGTGAGCGATCTCGTTCTTCTTCAATGTCTCTATCGCTGTACAGAGAACCGTCGGAGGAGGCGGCCTGGTTTGCGCTCGGGGCTGGCTTGAGCACTCCACTGATATCACAGTCCTCCATACTCACGGTCTCGTCCACTTCTTCTGGAGTGTTGTGGTGGTGTCTCAGTCTCCCCGGATGCTTAATGTCACTATGAGGAAGAAGCCGGCTCAAATTCAGTGGTTTGATGTGGTTGTAGCCTAGCAGAGCTTCAGTTAACTATATTGATGTTTAACGATCAGAGTTGGACTAACAGTTGTCAAAACTTAAAGCCGATTAAAAGTGAATAGCCTACCCATCATAATGAAAACCACAAAGTATCACTAACCGGTTTTGGGTGTCACCTAATTGAGCAGGTGGGTGTGATGAATGCCTCCTACAACATACCTCTCATGTGCTGAAGGTGAGTAGAGAAACCTGGGTAGCATCATTAGAGCTTTTACACATGACATCCATGTAAGTCAAGTTTAAGTTGTACCCAAAATCCTATTGAGATGGAAATGTATACATATAAATTAGTCTGGATGGAACTGCTAATGGAAGGTAAGCAAAGCCAATGTAGGCTATATTATTCATAGGCCACAATGTAACATTACTTATGTAATAGCTGCTATAACGAAAGTTCATTTACAAATATGCAAAGAATGTGTCACACTGGTGTAAACATGCCCCATACACATATATCTTGTGTGTGCGCTGACGTGTGAACAGGAATTATTTGAAAACATGAGAATAATTTTAAAGTTTGAGGACTAGATTATCTGCATAGTATAAACTCAAACTCAGTTAACGTCGGATAGTTGTATCCCTTGAGAATGTCTTGTTTTACTTTGCAGTGCACGGTAGGCTATTGTCAATGACAACGGTAGATAATGTCGAATATCCAATAAGCAGATTTGTTCAAATTTACAATATTGTAAATAAAAGACAAATGACAGTAACCCCATTGCTGTGTGCTGTCCTGATTGTAGCCAAAACAATATAACAATATAATTATTTGAAAGGGCGCACCGCCCCCCATCCAATACGCTTTATCAAAAAATCTGCAGCGTTAAGCACAACTTAAATCCTTCCTGTCCGCGTTTTCAAAACCTATGCACCTAAAGTACATTAACCAACTAGCCTACGTTTTTTTTTTTTTCCTCAGCCTATTTTACGTTTAGGTAGCCTAGCCTAGTCCCATACGCATACGCATCCAAATACAACTTTCTTTAAAGTTTAAGAAATAATATCAACAGAATATCGGATACTTACCTTTACTGCTTAAGGTTAAAGACATAAATGATATCTCTGTAATCCTGGGTATAGGTTAATATGCTACAGACTGTAGTATCTGGAATTAGATTCAGTTTATTGAGATAATATTTCTTGCTCCTTAACACGAGACGTCTTCCAATATCAAAAGAAAACGTACATTGCTTCCTGGAGCAAGTGCGCTTAATATTGCACGCCCAGTTTACATGTAGCTCCACCTTCGAGCTAGAGCTACAAACCTTGCGCTGTGGCAATCGATGCTTTATAAGAACGCTTTGGCTCTTGGCGGGCACATACCTTGTCTGTTTTAATAATGGCAAAACCAAAATTAGCATTACTGAAAGAGACAGTACAGAACAAAGAACTGGTGAAATCTAATGTTTATTAGGTCTACCAAACAAAACAACAGCCTATTTTAAATTCATAAGTAAAAATCTAAAACCAATTGCAGACCTATTGCAATTGGCAAGAGGATTAATAAAAACAGTTCATCTAAATCTATGCAGAAAATGCTTTGTGTTGATTTTCCTTTGTTTGGAGAAGCAGGACTCCAGCCAATTTTTCTGTGTGAGGACAGCCTGTGGATATTGCATCAATAAATCCTGGAGGTCCTATTTATAGGAACAGATCAAAGGAGAACAGTGTTACATGACCATCAGTAGACCAAAGAATACAATATGAGAGCTCACTGGAACTTTTAACGACGACAGACATCGTATTAAGCATACAAACAAACCTTAGTGTGCACAGGGCTGCCTACTTCTGCAACGATGTGAGTGACCTCCGGACTCATTATCTTTTCCTCGTCACCATCGTAAGTGCACTGCAGTTAAGGAATATTATACTGTACATGCAATGACCCCGAGAATAAATTGGTGATGCCTATTAAGAAATGCGTAGAATTGGAAGCCCTGATAATGAATAATGAGTCTGAGCCTAACAAATATTGTACTGTATGTAACTATGAGAGATTTCAGGCGGCAGTTATACATTTTTATTTGAATGAAGACTTATTTAAAAGAGTGAGCAGGACAGCTAAGGGTGCATGCATATTAATACACCAACAATCATCCGATGTGACGAGATATCTGCAAATGGACTACCCTCAAAGCCCCCACCCGTAACCCTAAATACAATGATGTGAATGTTAAATTCATTGAATTAGTCTTCGATGCATAGCTAATAGTAAAATAGCCTACATAAATGTACAAAAAAAGTGCATCTTACATCACACAAGTGCAAACATTGTGAGAAGGATAAATCAGAAATGTCCACCCTTAAACACGTTAGGCAACAGGTTGAAAACATGCAGCTGGTTGAAACGCCAACAACCAGTGCAGCCCATCGTTCTGCAGCGCAAAGTGATGGGTTTCACAACGCAGCGGTGCAAAATTACGTGACACATCCGACACACGGTTGTTTGCCCATGCTCACCCCTGCCCCTGTGTTGGGTTGCCAGGTTCCACAACACACATCGGGAATAACGAGCACAGCGGGAGAAAGGGCTTAAAATAGGGACATTATACTATCGGGAGTGTTGGCAGGTATGTCATACAGGAAGGATATGTGATCAGGTAGCGTGCCAGCCTCTTCCTCTCTGAGGCAGCCAGGTTGTAGAAAAACACATGAACTCCCTTCATGAAATCAGGGAGTTCCATGGACTTTGGGCTCCTGGGGGGACCAGATGGGCCTGGAGCGTCCGTCTCCTCCTGTCCTGCGGCCCCGCCTGACTCAGCAGACTGTGGCGATGGTGGGGAGAGGGTCCTTGACAGCTGAAGTGCAGAAGCAGCTTTCTTTGTGTTTGTTCTGCTGTGGTAATAGCTACCGGTTAGGTCAAGGAAGGAGCACCACTCATTTTGACATAATGAAATAATACTAAGCGGGAAGACTCAGAAATATCCATAATCACCACACTATTCCAGAACACAGCATTGGACAGGTTAGCCACATTCCCGAATGAGTTCATAAATGCATGTTTGCATGTGTGCATAATGGAAGCATATAGAGAACAATACCTGCTGTTTCAAAACTGAAAACGATATAGGCAGCAGAGGCGTAACGGTTCTGAAACTTGAGACTTGAACCGAACCATGGATTTGGAGGGGTTACACCTCTAGTTCTAATTCTGTAGGTGAATTTGTGTAAAAGATACATGAATGTGGAGATGCCCTGTGAAGCCAGGTGTTTTCTGATGAGTCGTTCTGTACCATACCAGTTGAAGCCTTTGGTGGAGTGGCCGATACGTGGGAGATGTACACTTGCTGTTGAGAAAATGACATTAAGAAATTGGGTTACACAACACACCACTCGCTAACCATCTTCGCCCCCATAATTGTTCTCATCACTTTTCCTGCTACCCCCACAAAAAGAATGCTTCATTGTAATGAACCAACAAATATGATAGATTATATATCTCAATAATTAAGCCTGAAGTCTCTATATTACAAATCAAATAATCATATAACCTACATATGAGAAATCCAGGTATTTTAAATAGTTAACGCACAGGGTTTCATTTTGTAATGTTGGATATACAGTACTATAGTATACATCATCAGTTACGTCAACAATGGAAGACTGCCTTCTAGCTCCAAATACCTTTACATTTCTTGGCTGCAGCATAAATCTTCTTCAGTCCTTCATCCAGAGCAGTAAGGAAGATCCCAGACAAATTGTTCGCTTTGTCTCTTTGCTGGGCCACTATCAGTGCCAGCTAAGTTGATAGGGGCACACAGGAGCGCGCACACACACATGCGCATACACGCACACGTCACACCTCAGATTTATTAACTTCATTGTAAACAGACGACACATTGGGATACATATGTACACCTACCTGATCCTGACCATCCGCTCTGGACTGTTTGTCATCTATGGGGAAAAGCAACACATTTCCCAGGTCCAAATCTGAAACGGATGAGACGTTAAATGCCACGGGAAACGTCGCAGCTGTCGCAGTACGCCACTCCGTTATCTTTGTAATCTATGTGAAACCAGGCCTTACCTTTCATCTTGCCAGCCAACTCGTAGCATTTCCGTGGTTCATCCGACCTCACCTCTAGAGCTGTAAACAGGCCCCCGCTGCCCCAATGGCCAGAGTCATCTGAGCAGCACACACAACACGCGAACAGCTTCAGTTATTGGTAACATTCAGTACAGCATTAACGATCCAGCATATATTCAACATAGAACAGAAGTCATCTAATCAAATGGATTAGGCTAAAGCAGGGCAGAAAATCCTACATTATTATTGTATTATAGTAAGTAGCCTTTCATTATTAAAGTACGTTATCTGAAACACTTTGTTTTCAGTTCCTTTAATTTAAATAAATATATTGAACCTGAGTGAAGGGGGGCCTCCCTCTGTGCATGTGCCTTTTTGATCATTGACTAATTACAGCGCCTTATTGCAAGCTTACATTAAGCTTGCAATAGCTGACTATATTTTTAATGTTATGAGTTACACTTGTGTTTTCCCTACTGTGATCCCTCAGACTGACTTGGTGCTGCACACTGAGACTTCACCTAATGTGCAAATGTGCTGCTCGGTAATTTTGGCACGCTGGGTATCCAAACCTGTCTGGGTTGCACTGAAAGTGACACTTTCTGTGTAAACATCATTGGGCTACGTTAGCCTCCATACCAACACAGTGGACTATGATAGCGTCCTCTTTGGCAGCGTGTGGGTGGGTGACATCTCCCAGCACATATTGGATGGCAGTGTGATCCGAGTCTGTGGAGCACACGCTGCCGTCACCATCTGACTCTCCTGCATACTCATCGCCCTCACTCTCTGCAGAATGTAGGCAGAGAGATCTGTAGCCACAGGATTCCCACCACGCCATCCTGCCAAAGACAATCGCTTTACATGAGTAGGGCTTTATGACCGCATTGCATAACAATAACCAACCATAAAAATGCATGCACGTTTCTAGTATACGTTTCTAAAAACAACACTGCATGCCCACTGCATTTAAACATTGCATATACCAACATACACTTAGGACCACTAAAGGCCTTAATTATCATTAGGGCTTGATCAAGGCTTTGGTATTTGGTATGATGGTATGATTTTCTGCTTGTTATTTCCTAAGAATTGATGAGCAAATCTCTTGGAATGCACTAGATTGAAAAGAGCTCCTTGTGTAGACAACTCATACTGGACAGATCTGTATCTACAGTAAGCCAGTTAACGTCCATAGAGGAATATGGCGCTAATCAGCACGAGCCCTAACTTCTGCTTCAGCGTCTGCTCCTGCTTTTTCCTCTTCAGGTCCTCCTGGAGTTTGGCTCTTTTGGCTGCAGCCTCCTGTCTCCGCTGACGCCTGAGCTCCAGCTCAGCTTCACTCAGAGCTCTCCTCTTTCTCGGTGGAACTGAGAGGGGCCCGGACAGAGAGACCTAGGAGCCCCAAAGGAGAAAGAGGTTGGTAGTCACGCACTCTCTCGACGGTACTGTAGAAGATGTGTATAATACATTAGATGACAGCAGAGAGGAGGAAGACTAATCGTACTCCAGCTTTGTGTCGGAGAGCTCGTCCATCTCCTCCCCTCTCATCCACCTCCATCAGCTGCTCCTCCAGCAGACGATCAAAGCTTCTCTGGTCTCTGGCACTAGGGTCCTTTGAGTAGTCCTTCCCCTCAAAGTAGTACATGTGGTTGTCTAGAGGACATAACAGTGAGAGCTGCCATCTCCAAATACTGTCACATAGTATTTCCTACGCCCTGACACATACTTTGGCCTTCGGAGTCAGAGTCCACCTTTGGTTCATCCTCCCCTATTTCGGATATGGCAGGATCTTCATCGGCCAACCAATGACCGTCACGCGACTGGCCGAGGATCTTTCCCAGATCCACAGCCTGGACGGAGCTCTCCTCAGATGACAAGAGTTTATCTATGCCGAACTTCAAGATCTCACTTAACTGTGGGAGTCCAATAATCAAATACAATTATGAAATAAAAAATGAACAGAGATACACAAGGAACGTAAAGTAAAGTCAGCCATTGTAAACGTAACCCAATAGATTAGGGAATCATGTGCTGATTTGTATATATCAAATACACTTTGTCAAATTCAGCAAACGTCTCCCCACAGTCCACTAGCTGGTGTTTCTACACAGCCCTGGTTGTGTAAACGGGAACACAAACAAAGCGGTGCAGACCACACCACACAACACTATCCTAGCCTTGGCAATGCATGTCCAATGTGTGGAGCGGAGATTCTGAGGGAGCACCCTATTGCATTGAAAGGAGAGGTGTTTTTGTTTTTACCGAGTTCAAATATCAAAAAGGTTCCCCCAGAACGACTGACTATACCTTTAAATATTCTGGAAAATAATGGTGATATTAATGGAAACAAAACAATATATAGCATACTCAATAATGTATTAATTTTAAAGTCTAAATAAATTACTATTGTTATGTAAATCCACGATCAGAAGCTATGTGTGGAATCCCTAACAGCATGTTCCAGCTCACGTCACGTCAGCGAGACTCAGGGTGCAACGCAAGTTTAACTGTCACAGTTACCAATGGGGCAGCACGTCGGGTGCCAGGCAGACTCACCTGGAGGCCTGCAGCGGCAGACTGGGCCCGGTCCAGCAGAGAGAAACGCCCCTCCTCGATGACGGTGTTGGTCAGGCGCAGCTTGGACACAGCGCGGGTGTAAACTATCTCCTCCACCGTGTCTCTCCCAAGCAGCCGTATTACCTTCACCGGCCTGCCACAGTGAGGCACAGCACATCTCACAGCAATGTACTACAGAGAAACACAAGAGACTACTTGTTGGTGTTATTAGCCTACTTGTTCTGGCCTATGCGATGGCAGCGCGCTGCGGCCTGCAAGTCATTCTGTGGGTTGAAGTCACTATCCATAAAGATGACGGTGTCGGCAGCTGTAAGGTTCATTCCCACACCGCCTGAGAAGATAGCATGTTAGCAGCCTGCAGTGCACACTCTGCACAGTGCCCTCCACAGCTGCTGTGGTATTTCTAACGTGAAAAATTAAAAGATATGTGGCACATCTTGAGGACACTATGTGCACATTACTTGTCACAGGAAACCAGATTTATTTGGCTTAACGCTTGCAGTCTTGCAATGAGAGAAAAAAAAAAAAGAAAACGTTATGTAAACCACTTTTTTTTGGCTACACCGGTAAGTCATCCTGCCACAACTATTATCTCTATGATCAGATTCCTTTTCGCTCTGTCACTTCTGTGAACCTGACTGTAGATGTAGAAATGAGGACAAATTAAACCTTCGCATGTGACTTAACTGTAGAAAAACACATTATCACTTATTACATATGTTAAATCAGAGGTCTTCAACAGGTCCTCAGAGGTACTGCAGGGGGTCCTCCAAATTATTTGATCGCAAAATATAGAATAACTACAACCTATGTCATAAATATATAAATCTGTCAATTATTGTAATGGTTTAGTTAAGAGGCTTAGTTTTATACATGACACTATAGGTCGTTTCCCTACACGTTATTGTTGGCCCGACAACAAAATATTTTAGATCATATGTGACAGGGTGTCCTTGTGCCGTGTTTCTATCAGCCAAGGCGGTCCTTGGCCTGAAAAACTTTGAAGACCTGTGTTAAATGAATAAGGTACATTATATTTAACACGGATGAAGTTATAGGAGCATACCAGTTACTGATGTTTATCTGTAGGATAATTATTTACCCTATAATGTTTCTTAATCCTATAATCTAACTCAAAAATTAAATATAAGTCAAATATAGTCTACATTTATCTTCCATAATGTATCCCAGGTTATATTTTAAAAACAAATAATTCAACTAAACAATATTTATTCCACATTCCAGTGTTAATATAAACAGTATTCTGCTTGAACATTTGTGTTCTCGTTGAACTGAAAGCATTTTAAGGACAGCAAATGAGTTGCCCAAATTCACACACCTGCTTTAGTGCTGAGAAGGAAGACAAATATGTCCTTGGTGCCAAAGTTTTTAATTGCGAGGTTGCGCTCTTCCCCTCGGACGGAGCCGTCCAAACGTTCATAGCTGTAGCCTGCAGTAAACATAACCATTTTCACATTTAAATACATTTGTGATATAACAGAAAAACTAACAAGAACATAGATGTATGTTACAGTGAAACTGTAGCATTTACATGCTATACCTCTGTATTCCATGTAATCTTGGAGAATGTCCAACATTCTGGTCATCTGAGAGAACAGCAAAATTCGATGGCCCCTTAATGTATGTAGAGAAAGATCAAGAAAGATTTTTTGCAAAAAAATAAGAACACCTACCTAATCTACTTTTTAGCTACTAGTATTAAGCAGATGAAATGTTTTAAATATAAAAGCAATAGCCTACGTATAAACACATTGGATGACTAAAATAAATCAATAAACCAAAATTGTACAGAAAACAATATGCCTAAAAAAAGTGTGTGTCAAGGAACCACGACCATGTATTTTAACCCTAAAATATTGGTACCGACCCTTTGTGAAGGTATGTCAACATGCTATCCAGGAGGCAAAGTTTCCCACTTGCATCAATGAGATGCTCCCCAATTTCAAAGGGCTCGGGCTCCACTCCTATGCAGGAAAGAGATAGGATGGAGGAAATTCAGGAGTTTAAAATTGCTGTATTACATTTGATAACCATTTCCATACTGCAGTCGTATCACAGACTCACCATTAAAAAGATACGGGTGGTCGACACATTTCCTCAACTGCATTAAGATATTTAGCAACCTAGTTTTGTTGCCTTGTTCATTCTCAAAGGCCTCTGAAAACATTTAAACATTATTTGTTTCAACTATTCTGCATCATACTCAAAGATATAGTGGTATATTGCCAGTAGTCAATACACAAAATGAGTTGTTCAGGAATATGAGATTCCTTTTTATTTTATAATAATTCAGATATTGTCAGTGTTGTTTATCTCTGCTATTTTTTGTTATATTACTTGTAATATTAGCATTTGTTTGAAATTGAGTTCAAACATCAACAATCGCTCTATAGTATTTATTATCCCCACATTTCAATGGTCTCAATGGGCAAATTGTAAATGCCTTATGTACCCAGGTCTTTCAGCAGGATGGCTTTGTAGTATTTCTTCTGCAGGGCTGACATGCCGTGGTACATTATTAGCTCCGTCTTCTTAGGGAGGTCAGCAGCCACTTCTGACTTGACCCTACGGAGCAAGAAAGGCTCCAGGATGCTCTGGAGCTCACTAGCTGCAAGTGCATGTAATTGGCACCATGACATTGCCATTCATAGGAACGTGCAACACCATATTACTTATGACCATTAACTTCAATGGTGTAAATACTGTAGAGGGAATATTCAAAATTCATACCGAGAGCCGGTTGATTTTGAACATGAGTGTAAGAGTCAACAAAGATGCCCGTCTCCTTTGTAGGAAAGACACTAGGCTGGATGAAGTTCAGCAAGGAATATACCTCCTGAAGGTTGTTCTGAATAGGAGTTCCTGTCAGAAGAACTCTGAAACCCACTGAGAACTAGAAGAGTTCAAATAGAAAAAGAAAATGGAATGAGAATGCAGTCATGGAAAATGGATAAATAGATAATATATTGTATATCAATAAATAGAACCTTGTGCACTTCACTACCTCTGTTAAGGTCTTGTGTAACAGTGAGTTTTGATTCTTCAGCCGGTGAGCTTCGTCTACTACTAAAACTTTCCATTTCCATCTGAAGGGGGTAGAGGAAAGTGAGAGCCTAAGGATTACACTCCCAAAACAGCAGCAGTGTTCATTGGTTTCAACCACAATTCCAGACAGGGACTCAAGAAACAGTCCTTTAAACAAACAGTATAGTATCACGGTATGACTCTTTGTTTATATACTATACTATAGTATAGTGGTATATTAAACAGTCTGTTAGACTAGGACCAAAGCACTGCCATTTGGAGTTGGACCGAAAAACTACATTTCTTGTAATGGACTATTGGACCACGCAATTTGTGTACACATTTACTTGTGATCAGGTATGACGGGGGCATGTATTTACCTTTTTAAGAATGAAGAATCTTTGAGACACAGCTGAAAATGTCAAATGTAAAGCGTTTACATTTCTACGCAAACCATTTTCCCTATTTATTATTGTTTCACAAAACTAGGCCTTACCTATACATTCTTACCTCATAGGTTGTGAGCAATACATTCAAGTGCATGTTATGTGAATCCCTTTGAATCTCAGCCCGTCTCTCTTTGTCACCCTTGTAACACAGCACAGTCAAAGAGGGGGCAAAGCTGTATGAAACAGATGTTCAGTATTATTAGTGAGGTCAGATCTTGACAGACTATTGTACACTATTCCTTAATTTGACATTGAGGCTGTGTAGGAAAATCCTTAGGCAAATACATGACGAAAATATTAATGAGTCAAGTGTCCTAATTGGTACCATTCAAACTCCTTTCTCCAGTTCTCCAGGACAGATAGCGGGCTGAGGACCAAGAATGGGCCTCTCTCTCCTAGGGCTCCTGTCATATACACCAGCAGTGAAATTGTCTGTGGGGATTTTCATAGTGGAAACACCCCTACAAGTAAAGACGTGTCCTGCCTGGATGTGACTAAACCCCTATAAACATACTAGAGTGACTATACTATCCTATCGATTACCGTACATCAGAGGCTCTCACCTGACAGGTCTTTCCTAAACCCATCTCATCCCCTAAAATGCACCCTTGCTGATTCTTCTGGCACTGGGTTAGCCACTGAACACCATCCAGCTGATATGATCTCAGTATACCTAAGAAGAAGCATGTTTAGAGGGCTTAAAGGCAATTCCACATCGATCGTGATCAAGCTACACATTTCAGAGACGCCTCAGTCCCGAGGCAATGGAAAAGTACAGTATACAGACCTTGTAAGCCCCACTTCTGCAAATCAGCAAGAGCAATATTTGACTTATTTTTAACTGGAACAGTAGACTTGATTTTCACACAAAAGAGTGACATGTTTAATGTGTAGAGAACCGGTAGCGGCCCTGTGCTACTGTATCACCCACTATCACGTTTGCACAAGTTCATGCCCAGGAAAGTTTAGTTTGAAGCGCAATGTTTTGCACCGATTCTTCCTGGTTATGTCACGTGATTAAGCAGGCAGGCCGCGGCGGGAGACACTTGTATCAGTTAAAACTGAATTTTATCAGTAAGTAGCCTACAGACTAACGAATTACTATCTTATCGGGTATTGGTAGTAGATGGTAGGTAGACTAGCTTCACATGTGATGAGAAACACTTTTCTTTAGCAGGCGTTATATGTTCGCGCATGCGCATAACAGAATAGCAGTTCACGTGATTGTTGGAGGTTGCCAGTCTGAAATGAAATAAAAACGCAACTTCAATGATTGGCAAAGCACACGTTTACAATGTATGATTAATGTATTTCCCAATTCCATTCATATTTCAGATTTGTGTTTGGTCTGACACTTAAAAAACGTACAGTAATTAAAAACAAATCTTAATTGTGACAAACAAGATTAACAATAATTTAAACACTTTTATATTCCAAATACATTCGCGGTCTGTGTCGCAAGCAAGTGTCTATATATCATGGATACAATGATACAAATGTTGGCACACAACTCGGGAAACAAAATCATTCCTGATTTTCCCACTAGGCATTACAACTTAAGAGGTCATTCATAATTTCAAAGTGGGAAACTGGGAGGCTATATTTACTTAATTACATAATTCCGACATGATGTGAATGCTGCATGAGTAGCGAGGGGTGAGATCTGGGGTGGAGAGTCCTGGGGCCGGGACACATTCATTTGAATCAGGTGTATTGGAGCAAGGAGACATCTGAAACATGCTGGACAGTGGTCTTGTAGGACCTGGATTCCCCAACCCTGCTATAGATCATGGTAGGTCAGGGCCTATACCATGAGCCGATAGGCTACAGAGGAATTTATACCAGAAGGCTACACCATGCAGCGCCACCGATATGGAAGGGGGAAATGGGGTGAAAAGGCCGGGCCCTGGGAGGCCCAAAAGGGCCTAATCTTGGGCTTTAAGATCACCTCCAGTCCCCGGGCAGAAGCAAAATACACAGCGGGCCTAACTGGGCTACACCATGCTAGTCCGGATTCGCAGCTCTCAGTTCAATTTATTTAGCCAAGATTACAGTCTGGAAACCCTGATCACGTTAGTATGAGGACATGACTGAATACTTCAAAATGGAGCGGGCCATATCTATTTACAAAGTGAATATGGTCTGGTACACCAGGCATAACACAATGCTATGGACAAAAATCCAGGAAAACTGTTAATACCATGCATTAAATGCAGCAGAGTTTCTGAACAAGATATAAGAAATCTTTTATTTTTGACAGATAACATAGACATTATTGGACATGGGATTTCAGCAAATGGTTCTCTTAAATTATAGGCTATATTCACTAAAATATTGCATACATGAATTTAAATAAGGAATTCAAAACAAGACATACATATATTACAAGTATTTACATTGGCCAGCATTTAAATTAAAGTTATCTTTAAAACAAATTGGCAATACTAAACATCCCAAGGAAAATAAAATAATCATAATGTAAGGTGTAAAAAAGATTGGCTCTGATACAGAATGATAGGACCAATCAATTTGTAAAAGATACTTCATCTCTCTTCCTTCATGTGAACCTTCTCCGAGGTCTGACGTCTTTACCTAATGCACATTGACACCAACTTCAGCATTGCATCCCTGGAGAGTCATTCAAAATGTGGTTAGTAAATGTGGCATATTCTTGGTATTGAATTTTTGCTTTCTGTATGTCCAACACCTCACCTCGCAAATGGAATATATGATAATCCATACCTGTAGGATAAAATGGTTTAAAGTGTCAGTTACTGCATTTGAAGTTGATATCTAAGACCAAAATGGACGCAAAAAAAGGATATGAATCTCACCAGGCCAAAGACAAGACTTGCAAAATGCAAAACAACAAAGCAAGACCAAACATCTTCCACTGTAAGAAATAACAGATGTGTAATTATAAGCAATAATAAAACTGTAAATAAAATGTCTGAAAATGTCTTTACAGATCACATACCCAAAACACTGCACACAGAGTCAACACAAGGCAGGTCTACAAGAAGAAAAATAATGTAAATAAGCAATATTTAAAGTTTTTAAGAGACATTTTTTAATCATATCGGCTTTGCTCTCGTAGTGTGCATTTGGCAGAAAACAACCAGAATATCTGGATTAGATGTTTAATGTATATATTAGAATAAACACAGCATGCAGTTTAACAAGACTCAACATGAAATGACAAAATCTGAAACAAAATGTACACTCACAATCATAATTGTAGTGGCCAGTGCTCTTGTTTTATCACACATTCTTTTCAGTTGCTTGAAAGGACCCATTAAAAACATGGTACTAGACAGAATCAAAGACAACCATTAAAACTCACATAGCCTTTATGTTTGGCAGCCAGACTAATGTTATTCATAACTCACCTACATAGGGAACATATGTTCCCTAAGGTATATAAGACAACAAACAGGATGGTTCCAATTTTTGGGATAAACAGCATGCACACTCCCTGAAAGAAATGAAAACATAATTAATGTCAATATGTTCACAAAATCCTTCCACAGATCCTACTCACTCAATCAATGCCATAAATCTCTAACAGTAAAAGTGACACTCTTACGAAATCACCCATATTGACACATTTATATAATGCCATGGCAATATTCACATATTTCCCAATATTTTTAACACTTTTCTCATTAATCCGTTTACTGAGTAGCCGAATACAGAACTAGGCCTATTGTCAAGCCACTACACAAACTGAGAGGAGCTTGTATGACAATGCATAGCACACAACATTCCTCAAAGCAAGACAAACCAGTAAAGCCACAGCAACTGCTCATTTTCCTATCAACTAGAATGTGTAATACATTGCATTTATATAAATATATTGTGCCTACCACTACGGAACACACAACCCCGATCACAAAACAGCCAAGGAATCCCTTCACACGTGTACCCCAGCCAAGTGTTGAAGCTTCATTGGCAGCCTACAAATAGCATGTTAAAAAAGTTTTCAGTCAGCAATCAATTATTTAGTTGTGGTACAATGTCAGTTTAGAAAAGTTATTAATTTACCTGTAAAATAGTTTTGTTATCCTTTCGCCCTTCCTCGCCACTTAAAACTGATTTGAGCTTGTCCATAACTACAGCGCAAAATACTATTAATCCTTATTTCTCGGCAGTTTATTCCAATCTGTGTGCGCTAGCACTAACGTCACATAAATTAGGCTATTTGGCCATTTGTTCACTGACAAGACACCTGCTCAGGTAGATGAACGTAGATGAACTGGACTCGCAGCGACATCTGTTGGTAAAACACAATATATATTGCCGTACTATAATTGCAAATTAGGCCTTCTCCAAAATTATAACCGTAATGTATTTAGGTAATTATGTATTATGTGTATATTTTTAAAGAATAGCACTGACAACTTTTCATGAGGAAAGTCAGTAGCACAGCATTGTGCAAAATTAAAATCGGGCACCAAGTGTTTTTGATAAAAGCCTTTTTTATTTTAGCAAAATGCAAAACTAAACATTTAAACATATTAGAATGTCTGTTTTCTCATATCAAGATCCAACATATATAACATTTTACAGTAGAAAATAAATACATTTAGGTTCAAATTATTAAATACTCCATAAATCCATACCCAATATCGTGTAAATATGGTGACATCATACATAATATAACAATATGTAATAAAGGCTTTTTCAGATTATGGGCAGTATATAAAACTGATGTAGCACATATGTGTCTGAGCATAGCAGACAAATAAGTTGACATGGCAACTTTTGTTCATATAGACTTAAATATGAATACTTAAATTGAATTATATATAGATAGATAAAACAATATGAGAGGAAACAAACACGCTTGATTGTAAAATAATAAATAATAAAAAAAATTGCTTGGTTAAAGCTGGGTTTACGTCAAATTAAATTCATATATATTCATGTCCCTGTCTTCCAATATCAGTAGGCCTAATGCTGGAATTGCTTGCGCGAGTCCCTGATTTCATTGAGAAGTATAGTGAAGAAAAGATTAAATTAGATAAAACACAGGCATTCATAAAGTCTCGTCCTCTGATTCTGGGTCCCTCTCTAAAGGCTTTAGCAGTCCCATTTCCATAGGAGGGGTCCTCTTCAACCTGGAGTGAATGACACTACAGAATGAAGAACATAAAAAAATGGCATGAGTTTTTGAAGGAGCACCTTGTGGCTTTGAAGGTAGAGGTGTTTAAGGACACATACAGTATCTGATGCAGTGCAGTTTCTCACCAGGTGATGGTGCAGTAGAGCACGCTAACAACTAGCATGCCAAATGCTAAGTGCCAGCAGTAACACATTGTAACGAACATCATATTGTTGTGATCCTTGAGGTCCCACTCAGAGCCATTTGGCGGGTACAGAACAAATCCAATCTGCGACCAGAGGAACATTATTTGGTTAGCACACTATTGTTGTCAGGAAATGTTGACTTGACTTATTTCCTTGTATTGACTCCTGAAGAGAATATTGGGTGTTAAGAAAGAAAAACAGCATAGGCTTATTATGCGCACATAACACTCCAGTCAAGTCAGATGATACCAGCACATTAAATGTATAGTCAGATATTGCAAGCTAATTGTAAGCTAGTACACTTTATATCAACTGTACCAAATTTATCCTCACATTTTGCTATCTTACCGTTCTCTGTGCATGTTGAAAAAATGATCTGATACTTCTACACACAACCCTGCCTGGCTCCGTAAATAGGAACATAAACAAAGCGTCAAACACCGCTCACATCAACAAAGCCATAGTACTACGCTTTGCTTCACAATGCATTTTGATGTGTGGGGTGGCGCCGCGGAGGGATATTGTTTTGATTTGAAAAATACGTTTTCGAGAATGACTAAAGCCAAGGTTTAGAACGCGGTTCTATTTCGTGGGCGTGAAGCCATAAACATGCATTGAATATCTGCAGGTTTCTGAGCTCCTCCGTCAATTTGACTTTACCCTTCGAACGTTGCATTCCTTGACGCGCCGTCAAACGACGCGGCCAGTGGGTGGCGGCCTTAACCCTGCCTTTAACTATCAATAACACTTAGGTTTTGATACTACACACCACACACATCTAGACCTTACCTGCCAGAACCAGCTGCCCTGTAAGAAAGTGAGTGTGCATCGCAGTAGCTCCAGAATAATGTTGGCTCTGTGGAAAACCTCCAGGAAGGTGATGAGAGCCTGTCCAAAGATAGCGTACAACAGAAGCTGGTGTACGTGTATGTCTAGCATAGCTCTGCCATGGAGGTGGTAGAGAAAAAGAAATCCTGGGGAAGGGGAAAGTAGTAACCTTTTAAAATAATAATGGGCTAATAGAAATGCTTTTGTAGATGGTGGTGGTTATTGCTGCTGAAGGGCCTTCTACAAGTTACTAAATACATGGGTTCTCTTTCATAGCATTCGTTTCGATGTCTCACTATGGGATGCGCCCCTAGCGGATTCCTCAGAAGCATGTATTTCA
>JAODOY010007082.1:0-30972 GCA_025399855.1 Forbesichthys papilliferus | reverse complement strand
CACAAAGTAAATACAATAAACGGATTTGGGTGAAATACATTAAATTAAATATTCATAAAAACAATACACTTGTTACACATCTATATATCCATCCCTGGCCAATATGCCTGCATGTAGTGTAAGCAGGATTTACAGCAAACATATTCTGGCATGGACAGTGTAATGCAATACAATTATTCGCTGCAGGGGAGTTGAGAAAAAAAAAGAATGCTCGCCTATAGCTGAGAATAGCTCTGCTTGCTTTGTTCCCTGTTGACCCCACTGTTCTGTAACAGCAACCCACTCTGCAGCCGCACAGCGTTAATGACTCAGAAAATGCAGCCAGGCGCAACTGCTCTACGGGAGGCCTCGGTATGGCTGTCATTAACATTTGTTATGCACTGCTTTAATAAGCAGGTCTGGCACTTACAACACAACTCTGATCAACTCTATACTTCAGTGAGGTTGATACATAATATAGATTCGTTAATTAACCAATATCTGAGATATTCCGTATATTTTAGGCAAGTGTACCGTGTTATGATTCATACCTTTTAATGGGATGTTATTTTAGTGGCAAGATGATATTTGTAAAGTATTATTCCTCAGGGGCACACAGTTAGTGCTAATCTAAGTAAGAGTCTTCCAACATCTGGTCCAACCTGATGCAATATATATTATATTGTATTTAATAATTTTAAACTTGAATGCTAACATTTCCATTCAAATCATATACCAACTAAATTGAGTCCTGGAGGAAAATGAGCCAGGGTTAGTTTCATATATTATAGAGCCTAATTTACAAAATGTTGCAAGATGGGATATGTTTTATTCTATATATTGAATTATCTAAAACTTGGAGGAAGATTTAAGTTATTAGTTGTCACCAAGATTTTACCAACATGCACAATTAGCAGATGGATACACTTTGAAAATTGAAGGTGCACATCTTATCTAAAATAATGAAGCCACAATGGTATGTTCAATTGTGGCCTTGTCAGTTCATCCCGATCTCGCAAGCTTCATTTTGACTTCGCTGCGCTTGAGTCCAATCCACAGTGGCTCTGACCAACCAGCAGCGTACTTGCAGCCTTGGGCATGTAGGTGTGCGGTGTGACATTAACCGACAGTGATGGGCAATCACCTTCACTTCATTCAATCACTTGCAAAATGACGAGGAGGGGGGTTGCTGGAAAGCAATAAAACAATATTTTGCAAAGCAGGGCGTTGAGATGCGCTTGGGGTACATTTGTTTTTAGGCGAGTTTACACCACACATTCAACGGGTTTACCTCAGTCACCAATCACTCCGGTGTGATCAGATGACGTGGCTGGTTCTAATGCCTGCCCTTTTCTTTAACCGGTTTCAACGGACGGCTTCCTAGATGGTAATGTGTAACAAACTATCTGGCCTGTCAGGTTAGTTCAATGGTGCCCTCTGTTTTGTTCTCAGTGGAGTTTAGTGTGTTGATTGAGACCTTTACAAGTTATTTGCTAGAGACTGAGAGACAGTACTGAGGTTGACTGATGGATTCCTGCATCTAACAAGATGTCCAAGGACATGCCAAGTAGAAGTAATTTAATTAAAATGGAAAAATGTGCTATAGATTGTGAAGTCATATAATATAAAAGGCAAGTAGAGTTGATTTTATAAGAAAAGATTAATGGTTCATTGTGTATTAACATTGTTATCAGTCTACAGTACACAACTGTCAAAATATAATTAATTGAAGTCATAAAAATGAATGCTGTATTAAAAACTAGTAGTCTGTAAGTAAGCAAGTAAGGATAGGCCGGCCCCCAAAAAGGGTTCTTGAAAGCTATTCCATTTACACAACACAGTGTTATACAGTAGCTAAATAATCACTAGTATAACAAAATGTGAGAAGAATCAAAGATATATTCATAGAGAACAGTGTACTGTACAACCAACCAATCAACAATGGTGACATTATATAGCTGCATCAAAACGATGTTGCATCATTTACAGAGATTATTATTTATTCCTGTTAGTGCTGCCTCACAATGCCAGGGGCCCATGGGTTCTGACCACACATAATCGTTTTTTATCAGGTGAAAGAGCTGAGATTCAGAACTGCTTTCTTTCCCCATAGCTAACTGGGCACAATGAGATAGATGGGATGTAGCCTGGCTATTCACTTCCTGGGAGGGACTAGAGAAACGACCTGTTTTCTCAGCAGCTCTTTTATCGGCTAATAGGGCACCAGCTTGCAGTGTAAAAGAAATGAGTCGGTGTGTAATCATTCATACTACACTGAGCACCTGTTATGCCATTGCGAGTAATGTTGCAAACTGCAGGAGTGCAATAAGCACAACCTTAGTCTTAGTCAGATGCAAAGCTATTGACATCTATGCTATTCAAAGACAGAGGAGAGAGAGAGAGCAGTGGCGTTGAGGGCTTTGAGTTCTCTACATGAACAAATACGTTGATACAATCAGATAAACTAAAAACCCAACAATCAAAAGCAGTTTTATACTATATATACTAATTGGTAATCATATAATGTATTTTAATCATAGCCAGGGCATAAGCTACAGTAGATAATGTCATATGAATAATGAAATATTATATATTTCACTATTTTCTTTTGGATGATTATATAAAGAATATCAATGGTGCATGCTTCCATTGTCTTTTGAACACTTGCTATGTACAGTAGTGCACAGCTGTTCACCATTTAGATAGTATGTCACAGTAGAAGTACAATATCTGGTGAAATTTCCAACAAAGAAGATAAAAGAGCGGCGCTTCTAGGATATTTGCTTTCACATTTCCAAAGCCTAATCAAATCATTAAATTTGCAATTCTTTTGATTCAGGATAGTTTTATGCATAATGCACGTCTGCTGTGACAGCATGTATTTGCATACATTCTGAAAGTCATGCTGAAGAAGTATTCTCTAAACTAAGTCTGACTTAATGACCACATTGAATCATTTTGAAAAAAATACAGAACTAAATTGAGGAATTATGTTGGGGAAAATGGCACAGTCCGAAGCTACCACTAAGACAGAATGTAAAAAAGAACTGTAGAGAGTTCTTTAAAAAATGGATCATGATGAATGGCTTTCAGATGACAGAAGCCCTTGTATGAAGCAGCTAGCAAGGTATTCCATCAAACTCCCTGTGATGTACATTAGGTGTAACAGCATGCTTGTTATCTTCCATGGTTATTCATATACTGGGCCGCAATAACTGTAACTTTAATCAGCCTTCAGATGGGTTAAAAAGTCCAAAAGCAAATCACAATACTCATTTGACGTTAACTATAGAGTAGATAGACTCTCTTAATTTCAGAACAAATTTGTTTCAGAAAGCAAATGTTATTTCATTGTTTATTTCATCATAATGTACCGGGACATTTAAACATTCTTCTAGATTTTTTTAGAATTAATTTATTTACATTTACATTATGGTACAGTAGTTTCCATTTCAATGTAGTGTGTTTAAAATGAAAAAGGAACTTTTTTTCTTAAGGCTTTATTTTCTTTCTTTCTTAATTTCTTAATATATTTTTTCCTCAAAAGAGTTGTCATCACCTCCATTCCTGCATGCGCCCATACTGTAAGTCTGTTCTCTATATACAGTACGTATGCAAACAGCATAGGAAAGTGAAGCCACACATTTTAGAGTAAGTTCAAGTATGTACATTCAAGTTCACTCAACATCTCAAATATGTGGTCTATTGAGCACATCTGTAGTTAACTATATCTTAATCACATGATATACAGCTTGAAATGGAAAGTAGGCTATAGGATTAACAAAACAGTATCAGTTCAGAAATGCATACTTAACTATGTGTTATGCTTTCTGACATTCTAAACAACAACTATTTTATAATATATTTATTTGATTAATAGTCAACCATGTCAATCTTACAACTGTCATTACTGCTTCCATTATCTACATAGGCCTACAATGGTCAGAGTATCTGCAGTTTGTCTTTTATAATATAAAGTGACTTTCGTAACCATTTCTTTGTATGAAGCGTTTACATAGGTTTTCAACATTGTATGTTTGCAAACCCTAATTCATCTGGTTCCAGAGGGCACTGAGAGTAAACTATTCAATAAGGGTTTAGAGGGATTTGAAGGGAACTTGGTCACCATTTTTTTTCTTGCCCTTATGTTATTTGAGTATGTGGACTTTTGGACAAGATTAGAGAGTTGGCACAGTCATAAATATGCGCTGAAACAATCCGGACCTTTGAGCCTTGTGTTCAACCTTCTGGTTGTATTATTTATGAAGGTGTCTGACCCTCATACTGCTCAAATTCAAAGGTGATGTTTCCATAATCACTTTAAATGGACTTGTCCTTCAGCAACAAAATCTCATCAAGGCCTGGCCCAAACGTCTTTTGACAGGCAGTGTTTGTACTTCCCTATTCAACGTGATCTTTCTTGAGATCACCATAAAAGGATCAAGATCTTAGAATTAGAAAATTGAATAAGGAAAGCAAAGGCCACCTTAATTTCACACATTGAAAATAACCTTGCTCTTTTCAAAAGACTATTATGGAAAGGCTGACAAAGAACCTGAAATATGGCCTTTTGAAAATATACAAGAACGTCTAGCCTATATTTAGACTATGTGTGTGTACTGTATATTGATCTGTAAATGGATATGTGATGTTTGATTTTACTTTCACTGACCAATTTATTCATGAAATAACCAGTGTTTTATCTAATTAAATAACTAACACTGTAAAAACAATGTACTCTACTCTATGTGTGTACTAATGACACTACTGTATATGTCTGCATATGTACACACATATAGTACATACAAGTATTGTTCTGATATATTTTTCAGTATGATTGTAACAGTGTACTAAGCACCTGTCCTGGTTTAATTGTATGGCACAGAGCCCTAGGTAACACTTTTGGTGTCCATTTTAAGGAGCTGGAGTGAGAGCACCTTCACCATCTGAGAACAGTGATGTCATCATTAACATTCAGTCTGCGTCGCAAACCGCTATGAACAGATGGCTTTGCTGCTCTTTTTACACGAACTCACAAGCAAATACGGCCTTTGCACACAAAACACTGCATAGACTCAGATAATGGGGTAGTCATTGTGCGTAATGACCACATTTATAATGGATTCGGGACTCATAATGGAATCTTAATTAATGCTTGTAAGATCTAAAAGGCCACATGTATGTGAAAGATCTGCAGCCACCGCGCACACTTGCAAGCCATTTAATTGAATCAGTGGAAGTGGAACAAGATGATGATAATGACGACGATAACGCCTCCATTTAGAATCCAGCGCTTCTGCAAGATGCGCCGGGCCCGCCGTACATCCATCTGCGATGCTCATACTGTTCTTACAGGTAGCATTTGGCACTTGACATTACAGTTCCGTCTGGCACACAGAGATCTACCCGATGGTTTGAATCCACAATGGAGTAGAACCGTGCGTTGGTCCTTAAGAAGGCCGCGCTCCCTCGTCCTCCCCGCTAATTTGAAAGTTAACTGACTGAAGAAAGTGCAAGGACCGTGTGTTTTATGCAGCAGGAAGATGTCGCATTAGTTCCTATTAGGTGAATGGGAAAATGACTTGCATTGACAACTGTATGCAAAGCAGTTTTCCCACTGTGCTGCCAGCAACAACACAGCTTCTTTGTCTATTGCTAATTACCCAGGAGGAAACAAATGCAGTGCACTTTTTAAAAACACAGAAGAAAGATTCGTACTTTTTGACATTTTGGCCAGCATGCAATATATGCAAATTGAGCTGCAATAATAAGCCCTTTCTTTGAGGGAACAGGTCCAAACCTCGTCCCCGTGATCTGACAGTCTGTAAGTCTAATTTTGGTTGTGGAAATAGCCTTATTATTTGCTGATAAGGGCATGCCTACTGAGATGTCACTTTTCTATACTCGCTGAGCAATCATCCCATCCATTCAATTTGGAATCCCAAATATCAGTTCTCCGGCTCTCTCGGCAAAGATGGTTCCATCTCTCCAGTGTAAGCATGTACAAACACACATACACACCTCGTCTTTGTCATCTCCAATTAGATGGGATGATGGATGGTTCTGCGGCGCATTCAAGGCCAAATAGGAACACTGAGTTCTTTTACCGAGCGCCCTCTCAATTTCCTGCCTCTGCTGGGCCAGGTGCTCGACTATACAGGCATGAGGCTGGGAGTATAAACGAGGAGGGAGGGGGTGGGAGGGAGGAGGAAGGGGGAGTCAATACCAGGCTTTCACGTGAGGAGGCGGTGGGTGATGGGTTTGTTCCCCTTCTGAGCTCAAGACAGCAAGGGGGCTGTGGGTTCGGCGACAGCCGGACATGCTATATCCTGCTGTGTGCCGGGTTGCGTCACGGTAAAAGCTATCATTGTGTCTCCGCACACTGCGGGAGACAATTGCGCCGTGAGTCAGAAAAGGCTCAGATCCATTGCGTATAGCCTGCACACTGGCCACCGCACGCCTATGCACGGTCGCGCTCGATGAAAGGTTGAGAAACGAATAGTGCAAAGGCCCACCCGGGGAACTGTTACAGAGCAGCTGCACTGTGAAATTGATATTAATCGAAATTGATTATTCAATATGGGACACACGGATCATTAATTTCTAATCTGTCCCCTCAATCAATAATATATTGTTCCCTCTAAAGTGCCTTCTACGGCTTGTTTATGAATGATAATTATTATAGATATAGAATTCCTTAATTAAAGTTTAATCTCCCTTGTTGCATTCTCATTATTTTACTGAATTTCATGCTCCCATGGCAAAATGCTTCACTTCAAAACAAAGTATTATCTTCAGCAGGGAACTTATTTGACACAGCAATGCTTACACAAGGTTTCATACTGTTCTTTCACTGTACATGTGCAGGTTTAGATTCAGAGGACTTTGTCTATTAGAGTAAATATACAATGTCTTGACTTCTCGTCATTCACATTTATACTGCAGACACTTTGCTTGAAAATTGGCAAACATGACACAAGCCTCTTCAGCCACAGTGGTCTGCCACAATACAGTCTGATTGGGTGCTGATTATATTTGTTGGTTCAACCTTAATTATCCTGGCCAATCAGAGGGCATATTCTCCCCCTGATTGCTGCAGTGATGTCAACACTAGATAGAAAAAGGACGCATGTGAGCATCAACAACATGTCCCCGAGTGTCATCGAGGTTGCTAATGATCATTACCCACCACTCAAGGCTGCTTTGAATTTGATTTGAAGTGCCCGTGTCACTGGAACAGAAGGCTTTTCAGACAACACCGTGGTTTGCCGCAAATTCATCTTTTTCTTCTCCTTTCAGAAGACACCAATGTTTACCTACTGACAGAATGTATGGAAGATGTCACGTGTCGCTGGAAAACAACATGCTTTTTTTCCCCCTGTTCTGATTTAAGTCAGACTAGGAGCAAAGCAAACTGAGGGACAGATAACTGTAATCTTGCAATGTAAAGGACATTGTCAATATGCCTCACTAAACCTTGATGAGGCAGGCTTCATTATCTGTAATTAATCATGTTTGATTTATTCCATGACCTAGCCAAACCTCTGTATATTAAGTTCCAGATACTGTATCTTAAAATATGAATACACCATGAGCACATTTGAGCAAACTATCATTTATCCATTTAAATGTTTATTCTCTAAATAGGGTCAATGAGCATATCACCACTACTTTATTTCGGCCAATGGCAGCCGTTAAAAAAGGGTGTTGATTTAATGCAAACGCAAGCCTACCTAACTCAGGTACAAACGCTGTACTGTAAGTCATTGACTGTGGAGAAGGATATTTGTAAAATCCAAATCATTTATAGATGACCTTGTCTACTGCCGGTGTCTGTCTCAATCCTCTGATGAGTACATGTCACAGCAAAGGATTGTCTAATAACTGATTCATTGGAAAGCCATGGCTGTGGATCCCTAAAGCAATTCTTTTGTAATTGATGTAGCAGCATAAAATGGCTCTCTGTGGGCCTGGACTGATTAGGTTGGTTTTGTTGTTGTCTAGCACGCCACGTTCTCAAAAACAGCCAGTCACCTATTCTAGAATGACAGATTCACATCCAATTATCCAAATCATGCCATTAAGTGCAGTATCATTCTGAGACATTAAGAATAGTAACGATGTTTTCACAGACCGGCAGATGTCGCCATTGTTAATAGTTTTTTTATTGTTACATTTTTTATTATTAGCTTTTAATTTACTTAAAGGCCTTATACTGTAAATATACATATTTGCGTATATACATACATGCATACACACACACACACACATCATACTGTCCGTGTGTGTTGTAATTAGGGATGTCTAATTAGGAATGACTAATTTCCCTGTTGTTTAAATGAAAATTTGAATTTAGACTAGTCAACTAGTCTAAAAATAGAAAATACTCAGTCGAAATTGGTGGAGACGATCAAAGCTCCAATAAAGTGTCCCAGGTCGTTTGTCAAATGTATCACGGCTTATAAGGCTAAATATGTGCATGTCGGTCTCTTTCTACTGTAGCCTACATGCACTCTCATAAGCTGCTATGTCCAAGTGGAGATCACTACGGGTAGGCTTTCCCCCTCTCCTCATTTACCTTATAGCCTATCTAAAATGATTATTATTAATTAAATGATATTATTATCTTCATAAAATTACAAATGCAGAGTGCCGTCTGTGATCAACCTCTCCGTTATTCACGAGCAGGGAGCCAAGTGCGTTACGTAAATATTACTTTTATATTGATTTTGCAAGACTGTATTGTTTCGTAATACTGTTGTATCATTGGTTTTTGATGCCCTGAAACATGCCTTGTTGTTACAATACATCCATACATTAGCCAACAATGAAAAATCTTTTCAGCCTAATCGTTTTTCAGGTAAACAAACACGAAAACTTGAAATTTGACCTTTTCATTTTTTTGCGAAATTAATTGTAATTGTACATGGTTAAATTTAAAGCAAAGAGGAAGTGAGTTTTGCTTGTGCTATATGATTGTTAACTACATTTCACAATTGTTTGATTAGCTAGTAGCTACTATTACCTGCTGTGTACAACAAGGAAGAGGTGAGTATTTGTTTTCTAGTTGCGTTTCAAAAGTTCACTCTAAAATCACAAATTTTCTCCGCTGTGAGCCGTGTTTGTCCCTGCAGTTTCGCCTCTCAAAGCGTCGAGTCTAATGCGCTCCCAATTTACAGCGTCAACAGCGTCTCGAGTACAGACAGGGAGAGACTGACTGACCGAGTGAACAAGAAAAAGTACACACTACTTTCAAAAATGTAAAATAAAATATGTTTAACCGACTAGTATTTCTGGGGCCGAATAGCGAGGCTAGCAATGTTTAACCGACTAATTGCGCACATCCCTAGTTGTAATCCAATGATCGCTTAATTGTTTTCATAGATGGCGAGTGCAGTTGTTTTAATCTAAATTGCTGATGCTTAGTGTGACATCTAGTGGCAGACACAATCATATATAGCTACTTTATAGAAGACCAGCAGCAAAAGAAGAAAAAAACAAAACAGGTTTATTCCATATACCGAATGTAATCAATAAGGTAAAGGACGTGTCCACTAAACGTGTTATACAGTTGAATATTCATCCCTTCTTTTGCAAGTTACTCAAAATGATTGGAACTGTAGCTCCCCCTTTTGGTTGAGTCAGTGTAATATTTGTACCATCACTTCTATCTGAGACCCCAGTGGTAATCTAGGGCACAGCATGTGCACAACTCATTTTAGTATCAGGCCAAAATCAATGTCCTTCAACTGATCTTAAACATACAGTTTGGCTTGTAATATCAGTGAACATTTGAAGTGGTGAACATCAAGGTGAGTCAATTTGCATTCTGGCTAATAATTTCCATAATGAAAGCAGAGGCAGATGCGGATGATTTCATGCAGTTTTCTTCATTACATAGAAGGGCACCTTTTTCTGCTGTTCCCCAGAACTGGCTGTCTCCATGGGCACAACTTACCTAGAAATATAATATTAACAGAAGAAAATGAACACACTTGAAAAGAAACGCATCCATATCACCAAAATGGCTTTATTGATATTGCTTTGGTGGCTTACTGTAAACAGTATTAATAAATGCAGGCAACTATATAATTATAGATTCATGAATTATCGATTGATAGTGTACTTGATTTAAGGCAAAATAGGTAATAGGTTCTGAAGTATAGGGTTCATAATTACGTATCAAACATAATAGCACACACACATGTGCACGCACACACGCACACATAAACCTAAGTAGATAACCTTTGAGCACAGTCAATAACGCATTGCTTCCTAATGAATTCACCTGGCACCCTGAGTAATGCCATTTCACAGTGCATCATAGTGGCTAATAAAGTCAGAATTGATTTGGGCTTATCCGAAAACACATCAGGCAGAAAGCATCACATTGGTAATAAATTGATGCTGATCCGGTTGTTGCAGAGCACAGGATGGCGGTGGAGTTTTTTTTTTTTTTTCCTTCACATTTTGTTTTTGTTGTTGTTTTTTTTTCATATGGACGGCTCCTCAGCAGAGCAATCAATCTCCCTGCAGAACCTTTTGTTCTCTGAAGTAATAAAGAATCGTATTGATTTATCTGTGGCCTGACGGTTCCTTTCTTCCTCTCCTTCCAGGTTCGGTGCTTTCTCGTCGTTCTCCCAATCTCCAAGCTGTACCATGACTGGGGGGGGAAAAAAAGGTTTCTACCGCGTGGACGTCAAAGCCCCTGTTCTGTGGTGTGGGTCAGAGTCAATGTGCACCTAAACCGTGGTGGTGGGATTTTCTTTTTTACTTTGTGAGGAAAGACAATGAGCAGGATATCGATTCAGACAAGTGGATTAGGACTAAGGGCTTATTCCTTGTGCAGAAATGTGTTGATTTTCTGACTCAGGACCAAAAGAGGCCCACTGCTCAAATCCATTCAACACCAAATGATCTCTAAGTTGCTAAGTTGGTGCACCCGTCCATCATTGTG
Source organism: Forbesichthys papilliferus (assembly GCA_025399855.1). Taxonomy (NCBI): domain Eukaryota; kingdom Metazoa; phylum Chordata; class Actinopteri; order Percopsiformes; family Amblyopsidae; genus Forbesichthys; species Forbesichthys papilliferus. Next base: position 20,036 of record JAODOY010007082.1, on the reverse strand, counting down.
ACATAAGGAACTAAAAAGAAGAAGAAGAAAAAAAAGGCAACACATCAAGGAGAAGTTGAAGCTTTTAGAAAAGCGCTAGGCCAAATTTCACACACAGTAGCCAATTACAATGGAATCAGACTTCTGTTTCAGGTGTCATATACAGTAGTTACAGTGAGACACTCACATCTTCAGTAAGACTCACATGTAACGGGAATACATATTTGCACATTCTTCTCTAAGGTAGAAAGCAGTGCATTAGTTTTCTTATCAAATTCTTATTGGAGGAGATGCTTAATCGTCTTGATTGACATTTCACTAAAGGTCAGAGCGTCTATAATCATATCTCTTTTCTTGCCACCATCTCACTTAAGGCTGTGTGGGTTTATCAGTGGGAAGGGAAATATTCATAATTAGTTATTTCTTGCTACCTGGCAATTCTATATATTTATTCATTTTTTACAAATTGTAGTAATTACTTTTGAGCAGAGTGCTGTAAACATGATTATCTGTATTCCTGGGGATCACTTTAGGAATTTCTGCAGGAAGCAACATTTGATCTACCCACTATTGTTGTTGGAAAAAACACCTCAGGGGTTTCATTTGGTTTGTGGTACATTACTTTCATTCCTTCCCTTTATGCCAATAAACACATAATTAAATGATTAACCGACCCGTTGCTGCTGTCATGACTGGCTTTTCTACCTATTAGGAAATTATATGTTCACTATTAGTAATTCAGTAATATAATTCAATAATAATAATAACAAAAAATGCATAAATAATCATAATCATTGTAATATTAATAATAATAACCACCCAGAGGACAAGTAAGCAATATTATAATAGCTTAAGTTTACTACATGCAACTATACTTAAGATTGTACAAATAAGAGAAACAGGTGTATATCTAACACATACAGATGTCCTAATGTGTATAAGCCACCTGTGTATAAGTGGACTGGTCAACACTTGTAAGCACACCAGTGAATTTTATCTAGGTAATGCCAGTCAAATCATCACTATATTTTCACATCCAGTCTCTACGCCAACTTAGCTAACATTTGTAATAATGATTTGGGTCAAAGCTTTTTCAAAAAGCTTTACTGCAGGGGATGAAAGATATACTGTATGTATTACTGTAAGATAAAAAGTTGATACTCTACATGGTAAATTGGCCACTGTCCATTTATGCAGAACTGATCACATTAGCATACGACCGGAGAATGCTTTTCCCGACTTAGTATTAAAGTGAGAATCATTATTTAAAGGCAGGGTCAGTCATTCTCCAGATCGCTCAAATTAAAACGGTATTCCTCCACCGGCCCACACATCGACATGCACTGTGAAGCAAAGCGTAGTACTGCGGCTTTGTTGTTGTGAGCAGTGTTCGCCACTTTGTATATAATATGTTCCTATTTACGGAGCCAGGGATGTGCAGAAGTACAGATTTTTTCAGCACGCACAGAGAATGGTAAGATGACAAAATGCGAGGAGATATTTGTTTAATTTGACAAAATGGTTATTAGCTTACAATTAGCTTAGGTGATAGATGACTTTACATTTAAGATATAATATTTGATTTGGTATAAAACATTGCTTAGGACACTGTTTAGTTAAGTACATCACAGTAAGTATATACTGACAGCACCAGTGCAACACATTTGCAGACCATGTGGCCTTTACTGTATACACATCTATTGCAAATATTTGTGGACAAGGGGTCTGAAATAGGCTACTGTGTACTGTTAGAAAAAAAAAGTATTTAGGGTTTTCACTTCCACTTGCTTGTTAAGATTCCAGGTGTTCTGTCTGCAAGTAACTTGTTATTTTCGCTCTCATGCCTGCAGAATCTACTGTAACCTATATGAGAGTGGTCTTGTCTGAAGGCACGCTTTTGCTGCTAATCTGGTGATCTGGGTCATGCTGCATACACACTTGAATTTGCTCAAATGTTTCACAAATGTAAGACTTGAGGTAAATGCATGTTGCTAGAGAGGAGGAAGGTTTGAACACATTTTAATTGAGTTTTATTTATTTATTTATTTTTCTACTAGAAAGAACTGTAATCCTGCCAATATGAGCAAGTGTTTGTAATATTATTACTGTCTTTATTTGTCACATTAGAGTTACAGGTGGTGTTTTGGTGTACTTTACATTTAAATAAGTATCTTAAAATATGTATTCTCCTGTGTCTCCACACATTTAATGCTAACGTGTCCAGAAACAAATACAGAAAATTGAGAACCTATCCCAGGGAATAAAGAAAAGCTGTAGTTTTTTATCACAGGCCATCCTAGCCTTTTAAGAAACCAATCAGAAAAGCTTAGCAGACCAATTGATGAGACGATACTTTTATCAATGTACTGAAAGCACCAATTAATTCTTATTAGGTAGAAGACTATCCTTTCTGCTCTGTTAGAGGAGCATGGAAACAATTGACACTACGGTATCCCTAAAAGAAGTCTGACATTTGTTAATATATTCACCCGCTCCCACATCCCATCAAACACTATTCAACCATGTATGAGCCTTGTCAGAGCTTGGCTTTTGACACTAGTTGGATTTCACAAGATCGGCATACAAATTGAGGTGATGACTACTGACCTTCACAGGTGTCTGAATTCCCGTTGGTGTGCTCTGGCGGGGTGGAATGTCACCAAGACTGGAGCATGTTAATAAATTAACGTTGGCATCCTTTACCTGACGGTAACGATGCAGGGCAGAGTCTCTGACCTGCTCTGCTTAGGGATAACAGCAGTGAGATTGAGAAAGCATAGGGGAACCATCATATTAATTGAATCTATAAGGTCTGCAATTATATTAGATGTTATGGTAATTCACAGTGTAGGTTTGGAAGATCTGTGAAAGTTTGAATTCAATCGTAGCTTAAGAAAATACATTTCTGGGGGAGAGTCTATGAGGAATGGTGAGTATATAGACAAGAAAATGAATAAAACGTTTTTGGTATTTGACTTCACCTTCATTTGACCGTACTCTTTCAGATTTCACAAGCTCTTTTAAGTGTTCTTCAAACTATATCACCAGTGGTCAGAAATAATGATATTTTCCACAGCTTTGGCCTGTACATGACATTTTAATATCAATGTATCTACAAAACTGGTACTGACACCACTGTATTCTGGTCTTCATGGAAAGTGCACTGTCACTAAAGCAAAATAACATATAAAAATTACAAACAAACATACTGTACCGTGTTTATCTAATAATGTCCAGTCATTTGACCTCGGTTCTTACAGTATAAATGACTGTCATACTGACACGGGATGATTCAATTTGATGGAGCATTAGCGGAATGTCTACCGCAGGTTTCATTTTGTTAAAGGTTTCATTCTTGTGGAACAGCTGTGCTTCATGTTTCACCGATCCACAAAATCCGTTCTGACATAGCACTTATAATCATTGCCACATGAGAGAAACCACGTTTATCAAATCAGTACATTCTCCAGCTGTCAAAAGGTACCGTACAGTTTAGCAACACGGTATTCCACCAGGGACCCTTGCACATCAGTAAGTATTGGGCCACAATAGGCGCAATTCCTGCGTCCAATGTTTACCAAACAACCACTGACATTTTCTAATATTCCCCCTCGAGCAGCTGTTAACTACACAGCTTGGTGGTCTCATAATCCAGAGAGTTTGGCAGACGTGAGCTGAAGACCTGTAGGGAAGCATGAATGCGCACCACCTCGCTGGCAGTTAGCTTGAGTCTGTGCCGGAGGAGACAGGCAAACAGATCCAGCCTCTGTTGACTCGGAGGGGACAACCTGTTCACTCGGTCCCGTATCTCCAAGAGCTGAAGCATGGCTGTGTCTTGGGAGCCCTGCGTATACGGGTAGTCCAGTTGCAGGATCAGGTCGCGGATTGCTTCGGGGTCAAAGTGCATGCTGTAGCCGAAAACCTGGATGCTGTTGATCTTCATGTAGCCCAGGTTTCGCCCTGGGTCGGCCATTTCCAACGGCTCGTAGTAAACACTGTCGTTCACCGCCCCCTGGGTCTTTATCCTGCTCCGAAGGTAGATGTGGATGGTCTCAAAGAACGTCTTCCACTTGTTCCCCAATGTCAACGTCCAATTGTAGCACTCCAGCGGCAGGTCTAGCTTTGTGGCCTGCCAGTCAGGGAAACGGTTCTCACTAATGGGGATGTACCAACTCTCGGAATGGCTCCCTCCAAACGGGTTGATGTACAGAGTCAGGACAGGCTCCAGGGTGCTGTTCTTGGTGAGGCAGACCTGCAGGGACACACCGAGCAGCATGTGGACCTGGTTGGACTTGTACTTGTTGCTCTTCAACGTCAGGAGCATCCTCTTTCTCCAAGAAGGGTCAAACCAGCTGTTGAGGCGCATGTCATTGCTGATGAAGATGGCGTGAACCTAAAAAACACAAAAAGATAAACTGTATGTACAGGTGTAGGTAATAGGTTGGGCAAGGACTGATTACAAACACACAACTCGCCATTAAGAGTCTGGTAAACTACATTCTGATGACGACACTATGGACAAAATGAACGTTATTCTAATTAATAAAATAAACTATTTTAAGCATTGTCATAGACACACACACACAACAGACATTTATGTAATTATCTCATCTGTCAGAAATCAATATTATGGAAAAAAGCACTGCAAATACAAAACACAATATTGATGTACTGTCCGCACACTGCAGACGATAATAAAGTTCTCAGACCTCATAGTGCACAGTACACATGCATTTGTTTGTGTGTGCGTGTGCATGCCCCTGAGGCTTTGACTGCAAAAGATAGCTCGCGCCGACACGATTCAACAAAAGGTAAAAACAAAAATACCTCTAGCCGGCGGTCAGATCTCTGCAGAAGGTAGCGCAGCTCCAAATCCTGGAGGTCCATCTCGAAGCCCAGGTAGTTCTCGGTGGAGTCAGCCACCATGGGCCTGCAGGCACCCTGTGTCGGGGTGAAGCCCGGGTTGCAGCTCCCACAGCGGGTGTGGTTGTCGGGGGCGCAGGTGGCACAAGCCGGGCCCTCCCCGATGGAGCAAGGTGGGGGGAGCTGACAGGGGCTGTGCTCATATCGGCAGGTGCAGCTGTGGAGTTCCTCAGAGAAGGAGCCGAGCTGGTTGTTGTCCGAACAGTACAAGAGGGACTGGAAATGGTTTAGCCAGTAGGTTTGCGGCCTAGGGGAGGGGTCAGCAGATGGGAGGTGGGGTTGTAATCTTCGAATAACTCGTACATCAATGTTATTTTTTAGATTTTGTTATTGATTTGTTTTTTAATGTATTTCTTAATTTGTAAAGGTTTTTCTATATTTATGTTTATCTATGTATATATTTATGTTTATCTATGTCTATATTTATGTTAATTTGTTGTATTTTATATGTATTTATGGGTCACGTTATGCTTTTTTAAAGTGTCTCATTGCTTGATTCCAAAACAACAATCTATTTCCGTTAAGCAGGTTGTATCAGACAGACCATGAGTACCACTGATGTAGTCAGTGTATGTATGCGTGTTTTTATGTGTGTGTTTGTGTGTGGGCATGCGTGCATGTTTGTTTGTGGATTTGTGTAAGTATAAGAAAACAGCCTAGCAAAAAAGAGGAAAGTCAGATGGAGAGAACAATGCCTTTGATCAGTTTTGAGACATAAATATTGGCGTAGGGTAACATACAGTATGTACTGTACGTATATAGTATACAGTTAATCCCTCAGGCGGACTAGAGATAGAACTATTAGAATAGCTGTGATCCTTCTATGCCTTTAATCCTGTCAGACTGCTGGAAAGAATGAATGCACAAGGAATGCTATATGCTGGCTTTATGTTATAAAAAAAGTTTAACTTTATGCTAATTGGAAAATGTTTACTGGAATTAATTTGTCTCAAAGACTCGTGATCTTAGATGTAGATTTCCAAAAACACAACAATGTTTTCTGAAACTAAACTAAAGTTCTCGCTAGACTTGACTAGACTGCATAAACCAGAATAGTATTCAAAACACCATGAATGTTGCGATCAATAAACCTTCAGGTGGGCTACGGCTGAGGCATGAATCCATGTAAAGAAGTCATAAGTATAAAGATTATAACCTGTCCACAACACAGGGACATTTAAACTCACATTACGGCGCTATTACAGGCAGATGTTATTTTTTCTTGACCAATTTGCCCCAGAGTAATGGATGTGTATAACACACATGCTCATATGAATCCATCACATAATAATGGGTATTCATTTCATTATGGCACCTTTTATAAACATGTGAATGTGCATAAGTGTGTCACATCTCTGAATGCCATTCTAGTCATTCATGTGATGACATAACAATAAAACCTCTTATTAGCTTAAGTATTGGGAGCAGGGAGGCATATTCGGAGGGTAATGAGTCCGTAATTCTGTAATCGTCTTTATGAGACATTTGACAGAAATATGGATGGAACTACATGTATGAAAATAATGATGTGAAAAGCTATAGCAGATATAGTGTTGTATTTAGAATCAAGCGGACCACATTTCAAGCAAATGGATTAAAACACAGGTATACTGCAGTACAGTTCAACTCATCACATGCTGAATAAAAAGGGGCTGTTCTAAGCCCCTTGCTTCACGCAACATGGAAAAAAAATCGAAAATCTGAATCAAAATATGCTTCATTTAGCAGAAGAATGTTGTAGGCTGTGCAGTGATAGCGTTATGCCTTATGCAAAGCCTAAAAGCCAAGCTCAAACTGTTTTCCAGAATAATTGTGACAGCAGAGGAAAAATTAGCCGTTGGGAAGCAAAATCAATTGAGTATCTCTCGTCTGTCTAAAGTGCCATGAACAGGATGTTTCGAGCCGCCGCTTCACTCTTGGGCAAACTGACAAACATTCACTCCATCTATTTCCACTATGCAGATGCCTAAGGAGAAGAGAATGCGTCAGCATGGTCCGCTTAGTGAGTGGGTGCGATTGTCAACCGCAGACAGTGTATATCATTGAAATACTGTATGTTTCACACACTGTGTACTCTGTACAGTGTGTTAGCTTAGCATAATGTTCACGTGCTCTGCTTGTGTAACAGGGGATCGTCCCACTCAGGACGCTCTTCCCGCTCTCCCCTGTAGAGATGAGAGACGCTCTAGAAGGTACACCAAAACCCAATGGGTTCTGGCGTCCTTTGAATGAGGATGTATAGCTGCCCTGCGCTAACCAGCGTTACACTTGTCTGAATGGGCGCACCGTTCTCTGGGCAGATGGATGTGAGGCTGCCTCTGGCACCGCTTGCTCAGGCTGAAGAGCTTGAAGACCACTCGCTTGGCCCGCCTGTAGAGCGCGCGCATGCTGCTCTCCAGCTGCTCGTAACGCCACTGGAACGGGCCGTCCAACGACCACAGGTGCTGGATGGCCGACGCATTCAGGAAGAGGTGCTGGGGAAGCCTCGTGAAGAAGTTCTTGAATTCGTCTATTGGGAAAGGACAGGAAGTCAGCGTCAGGTCAGTGATAATTTCTACCAGCTATGTAATATATAATGATAACTTCACAGCAGAATGGCCGCAGAATCTTGTGTTCTCAAGTTAGTTATCACGGATCCGCTGAAAGATTTATGCTAAATGGTGTAAATGTAAATATACAAAAATATACAGTGTCCATATCTGGGCTATGTTCTCTGAGGGTTGAATATGTTGAGATAATGAACTTTTGGGTTCATGCCAAAAATGAGCATCCACTGTAAATGACATGCTGAAGCAGTGTATGTGGATATTTGTGCCGCAGATGCCCATACTGGGTGTAAAACCTTATTAACTTTGTTATTACAAAGACTAAAACTGCTACTACTGTAAACAAATCTAGAGGGAAAAAAAGTTTCACTTGCTCTATTTCAGTTTGTGAAATATGAACTGCAGGAAGAGTCTGTGCTGAAAATATTCTGATGTATTAATGAAAATATATAGTGTCTTCGGTTATTTGTCACCTAAAGACTCAAGGCTAAACCAGAATAAAGGCATTGGTTTACAGGTGTATAGAGAAGTTGGGTACATTCATATCTGTAGAAAATGTTATTGCTCAATATTTTTTTTGTCTGCCAATGTTGTGTTTACTTTTCACTTTACAGTTATACTTTTGTCAGAGGCGCACAATTCTTCCCATTTAAATGAATGTCGTACAGTATGTCTGTATTCTGAAGATGTCTTTGAGCTCCCTCAATGAAGGACACCATTAAGACCCCAGGCATTTTGTATTCCGGGCACTTTCCTGCCCTCTCTTCTCACCCGGCTATTACCTGCACTTAAAGATGTTTCAGCAAAATCTGAGGAGCGGAGAAGAAATGCATCCATTTTGATTTTCCCTGCGTAATAATAGGCGAGGCAGGTTGACCGATCACGCCAATAATAACCAAACATTATGCTAAGTGCTTCCATTCTAACGCTGCTTCAGCGGTGGTGTGAAAAGCTGTACTGGCAATAAATGGATTTTATACTTGATTAATCTGCTCAAGACATACAGTATTGTGAACTACCTGAGCAGAAAACTGTTGTTTTTTATTTTTTATTTTATCCGAACCTGCCACAAAGTTGATTTGTAATATGCAGATAGTGTGCCAAGACCGACGATTCACAAGCACCCATTACAGTTTAGAAGCCTTCTACTATAAATCACAGAGTATATGGAGGAACACAAACAATCAGGTTTAACTGTGGGAAATATGATAAAAAACTGTTTTTTCATTTCCTTTCCAGTTCCATTTAAAACACATGATGTATCCCCAGCAACTTGTATTATTCCTATTTGAAATAGGCCATGAATGGGGAACCTTAATGAGAATAAATTTAGTTGTGTCCTACCTGAGTCCTCAAACTCTTTGTAGAGCATTCCCCAGGTTTCTGTGATTCTCTGTAAGCTTTCTTCCATTGCTTGGATATCCAGGTGGGGACAGTTGCACTCTGGGAACTTGGGGTCACATTTGCACCAGCAGTCATTTTCCCTGCAGACAAACTCCCCTTCTCCATTACAGGCAATGTAGCTGAGCGCTGCTTGAACAAAACTTTCCCTCAGATAGTCTGGGAGGATAACCTGCAAGCCTGTAAAAAGCAGGTTGGGTTTAGTGCCATCATCAAACTGACCTTATATGGACGAGATATGGCAGCAGTTCTGCCTGAGTTTTTAACTACAAATTCAAATATATACAACTTTTTTTTCCCCAGTTTTGCTAGTGTACACGTCAGCCATTTTTTACGATGACCGTACTCACAGATACCTACTCTTCCGTTTCAAAATGTTCTTAGAAAATAAATACACAATCTAAAACTTATCAAGCATGGAATAAATAACACAAACCTTGTAGTTGGACTTTATTTTCAGGGCTCTGAACCAGCACAGAGCTAACAGAGTCAAGGTTGTCATAGTTACTGCATCCAAGGGGGCCCGTTCTGGTCTCTGTAACCTGGGCAACAAGTAATATAAAATCAAATGCATATGTGTCCTGTAGTGTCAATTTAACCACACATGCATTTTATTATTCAATGTAATTAATTGTATTATTATTAAAACATTTTTGTTGTTGTCAAATACAGTAAGAGAAGTTCAATTTCGAGACAGGCAAAAAGGATAACCAGACAACAAAAAGCCATACTGAATAAGGCATAATGCACAAAAATACATCACATCAGTAGGTGTGAATGGACCACTGAGACATAGTAATAAACTGGAGAGGCTGACAGGTTAGCCTGCCCGTTTACTAGATAGAATATGCTCACTGAGCTCGTTTGGTCATAATGGTGTCGGTATTGGCTTCTCTGGGACCACATTTCAATCACCACAACTACGGCCATACTAAACTGAAAACGATGAAAATGCAAATCAGAAACTGTATAACAAATGCTTTTATATCACGTTAAATCAAATATGTTAGAACCACAACCACAATATGAGATTCTAAAGGCTGATTCTTTTCATTCACCTAACTAACTAACCCTAACCCAAACCCATTTCACCATGGTCCTTTTGAAAAATCTTTTGAAATTGTGTTCTTGAGTTTTTTTCTGCAGTCATTAATACAGGAAAATTGCATAAGAGGACATAATAAATGGCACCATTTATTTTTATTCCTTAAAAAATATATTTGTTTTAAGTTCAGCCCTATTTTAAGACGACTAAAGACAGATGGCCTTTGACAAGCTATCTTTTTTTCCTTTAAAAGAGCAAAGGCATAAAAGGCATCCAACTCTGTACATCAGGTCTCTTCTTTGTTGTGTTATTGAATGAAGACATTTTTATTTTCCTTTGTTGCAAAAGAAGCATGCAGGTTTTCACTTAATTTGCGAACGAAAGATCTCATTTCAGCTCTCCCTCCCCAACCTCATGTCGTTCTTCCTTTGACATGGTGGAGAGCAACTAACCGATTCCCATTTGTCTTTCTTTGTGGTTTGAGGGACGCCATATTTCGTAGAGCGATTTGTCCCGGTCAGGCTTGTCAGGGGACAGTTGGTGTAAAGTGTCAGATGGATGAGCCGAGACAATGAGGGTCAGTCGATCAGTAACACAATCATAGTGGGCATAAAGGTTCAGACAAGGGTAGTTGGGGAGGGGGTGTTTGAGCTATAAAACATGGCCTCCAATGCATTATTACCTCCCAGAAACACCAGCAAGGCAACATTTTCTCCATTTAGGCATTCGGATCAAGTGATTACGGATACCATACTGAAGATAAACAATGTAATCCTAACTTTATACCGTATCTTTGTTCTTTGTATGTTATTCAACCTGATTAATCCAAAAGGAATACACGTATTGAAGGAAAATAAAAAAATTGACATAATTTGATTTGATGATGTGTTCTGGAAAGAGGAAATTGGAACACATTGGAGTTAAATTATTATACTATAATATTTGCATTGCGTCATAAATCCCTTGTTACCTTTGTGTGATTTTCCCGCCGCCGTTCAATGTGAGAAAATGAAATTCCACCTGGTTGTTGAAGAAATATTGGATCTATGAGAGATTATTTGATACACCATATGAGAGAGCCATATGGCAAAACGTTGACTGATGAGCAGAGCATTCAATTTCTTCTTGGCATAGCAGCTGCTATTCATTGCAGGTTCATTGTAATACATTAAAAAAATAAAAGCTTAATGGGCTGCTATTGGCACCCTCTAGTTTCCCGCAGTGTCTTTTCAGAGAGGTATAGTGGAAACTATGAAAAGCCAATATATGTTACCCTCTCACGAGGAAGCGGATGATTGAAGCCTGCTGCATAGAGAGATGGTAATAGTAATACTATATGCTAGCATTGGTCTGCAATAATGTACATTCTGGACATACATCCTGGATAACAATTATGCAACCATGGATGGACCACGGCTGGGAAGTAGTGAATTGTATATTGACACTATTCGTCTCTGCGATAATACAAAACACCAATCGATGAGTCATACGGGTGGAAACATAAAAAAGCATTAGGCTCCTGTAATGAGCACACAATAGAATGGAATATAATGTGACTGAATGGCAATTAAATGTGAAACGCTACTGCTGCTGCTATAGGTGGCTTCTGTCGCCTTCATCACTCAGTGTAGACGCACTAGCAAATATGACCAGCGTCAGGTGGGGACGCAGCTATCGATTTAGTCGGGAAATTGTCAAATCATAACAAAAATGATCCCTGCCGCTCGAAAACAGCTTGAGTCATTACTCATTGCACAAACAAGCAGCTCCCATCACGGCCATGCGTTGCACGGTTACTTTAAAAACAGATCTCAGATTTCCACAGCAAATCCCCAGCACACTTCACAACGGTAACAGGATTTCTCTGCAAAATGAGCTCTTCAATTTCCTCTCACAGAGCCAGCAGGAAGGAGACCCGTCTCAGGCCTAAACTTGTTCAATTTGAATTTCGTAAAAAGGAGTATTTGACCGTGTCTGTTACGGCAGCGTGCGGGTCAACGCCTTTTTGCGGAAATGATGCATGCACCCCCCACTCCCCTACAGGGTTCCACTGCTCCCGTGAGTCGCTCCCAACCGTTGACAGAGGTTAGTCTCTTGTCCCTTGTCCCACCTGTCAGTCATGCCAAATGACTGCCTTCAGGAGCATGAAAGCCAGCCCTGGATCCCTCAGGCTCTTCTCTCCTCCGCTTTCTGTCACTACAACAAATCTCTAATTCCCTGGGAAATGAAACAGACGGAGCATCTGCTGTCTGTGCCCCTCAGATGTAGACCCACCTTGGTTCCAAACATCCTATACCCTAGTTGAAAGCCTTGTAGTGGGAGGCCTGAGCTTTCATATGAGTAGACATACTATAAAGCAGACATGATTCACGTCACGTCATGCTCCGCAAAGAGGAATTACCAGTGTATCCTAAGGGATAGAACGAAAAAAATAAGATAATATGAACACACAGCTACCCTCTAAACCTGAGCCTGACCACCACAGACAGAGAAGCACTCATGTAATATGGGTTTCAGAATTAAAATGTTTCCCAAGCATTTCTGTGAGAACTTCAGGGCTTGATTCAGAGTCAACAAAACACATTTACATATGTAGTACATTACATACACATTACTGAGTTATAGGCCTACTGTAAATCTTAAGAAAATACAGCACTTTATTTCTAGATGCAGACATGTGGCCTTGCAAAACAAGATTTACGAATTTCAAGACGTATTGGGGTAATTTAAAGATTGCTTTTTGTGGCATATGGTCTTTACAGTAAATATCCTCAGAACCCTTAAGTGAATATTATTTGTTTTTGCTCGGAATTGTTTGCTATAGTTGAACAAATATGGGAAAATTAGGTCTAGGTCAAGACTTGCCATATTTGTCCTTTACACATAAAAATATACCAAACATGTTGCTTCACCTCTGCATAGTTAGCATTACAGGTGCATTCAAACTGGCAAACCAGGTGAATGCTTGTGAATATGAACAAATGGTTTTCAGTTTGCTTTGAGGTCGCTTGGAACATATGTGAATACACAAACGGTCTGAGGAGGTAGTTCTCGGCTAACACATTGATGCCGGAGTAAAGGTCACAGTTCAAATTCAACACAAAATGTTCAAAATTCAAGTTAAGTTAAAAGAAATTGGCAAAATCGGCATCAGCATTCGGCGAATATGAATAGCTTACTGTCGTCAGGGAGCAGCATGTCAAACAATATGGAGATTCAGTGGCGTTACCTTGATGGCAGTGGAGGCTATCTGGATGTGGTGTAGCTTGCGCAGGGTGCTCTCTCTGTCAATGAAGTAGGAGGCAGCCAGCTGGTGCAGAGCTTCCAGGGTCACAGTGGAGGAGTTCCCCGAGTAGTCGCTCAGTTCAGCTTTCTTACTCAGCTTCCGCTTGTCCACAAATATGGTTAAGGCCTCTTCTCCTGCGCAGGCACAGAACAGATCCCCAGTTTTACACAGACCTGTCACGCACCGCTGTGTCTAATAACATCAAGAATGGCAAGGTTGATTTAGGGCTGCCGATTAGCAAGCGTTAACAACACTGCTGATTCATTGCAAATTGGAACGCTTAAATCAAATGTCGACGTTATACAATATATTTGATTGGCTACTGTACTAGACGCTTTGACATGAATACGGTCTATGAATGTTGATAGAGTGTGCACCACGGGTCTTTGTGCTGTATACATGTTTGAGCTATACACTCAATAACTGTGACACATCCAAACAGAAACTGAGTGCATGATGCCACCCATTGCTTAGGCTCCACTCCCATACATTACCAATGGTAATTTACATACGGTATACTAATTACAGGACGTTAGGATGTCTAGCCGACACAACAGAAGGCTTTACTATACTTTGCTTAAGTTGTCTGGCATTTCACTGGAGAGGTCAAAGCCCAGGTACCGAGTGGGGGGTCGGGGTGGGAGGGGATTGGGTTGTCCACAACATGGGTGCCTTCCTTAAGGACAAGATACATGTAGGATAAACACGGTCCTTTCCGTAACAGGATATCACTTCCAATTACCTGGCCACCTCAAATAACATCCATAGATAAAGGTAATCAATACTTGGTAGTGATATACGGGGGGCTAAACTAAAACTGATAGCCTCACATGATTCATAGATCCTCTGAATACACCGTTTTTCTTTCGTCCACAGGCATTGAAGGGTGCCCTTTAATATCACGGTCTATTTATTATTTTCCAAAATTTTCCATATGTTTTCTGGACACAGTTCCATTTATAACCCCCGGCGGTGCATCTCTGGCAAACGTCCAAGGCCGGACAAGTGGCTCATTCTCCTCTGTTTGATGCTGGCGAGAGTGGGCTCCGTGCCAGATTGCTGGGGTTGCATCAATCCAGGAGGCAGGTGGGGTTGCATTATACTGAGCCTCTTGCAAAACCGCAACCTTACAGAGGTCAAGGTGTCAGGGCTAAAGTATTTGACGAGTGTTCTTCTATGGGAGGACATTTGCGTCGACAGGCATGCAACGGATTTCTTGAAGACACCATTGGGTCCCCCCCTCCCCCAATCTCCCACTCTGCTGGGGAGTGGCATATTTACACTACACAGGCTTACTGTATGCACATATTCATTTGTTTTTGAAGACTTGATCTATGTGCTGCTATAGTGGCGTAACATTATTTTCTACAGTCTATAAGACTCTGATGTGTTATTAAGTTGAGTTGGTGCACCATGTTCTGCATCTGCTGCAATATTTCAGAGGACAATCTAAGCAACTTTATTATCAGTAAGCAAGTCGACTTGTGGCCAACACTTGTTGTCTACATTTGAGCTACAAACAGAGAAAGAATAGCTACAAATGCATTACCTCCCACGAATCACCAAGTAGCACTGCAACATTATGCCAATGTATTTCAAAGGAGTAACTTCAGTTCAAAGGTCCGGTACGCTATCACAAATAAATACCATATTAAAGATAGACAAATACAACGCAAATATATATTGAGCGATGCTCTTTGTGTACCTCCCAGTGTAGCTGATAACAGGAAGTGGGTCCCATACTTCCTGATCAGATTGTCAGTGATTATTTGGGTGGTAGGTCTGCGGCCCAAGTGGCGGATGTTCCGGATAAACTCTGACGTCAGGGGCAGCGAAGACTCTAGGAAATCTCTTCGTTCCACAGCCAGGTTGTTCACCTTCCATCTGCCGAACTCTCTTGGGGTGGAGGAAAAGGGGAGGACACAATCGAAGTTGTGAGTTTGACATGCGTGGCAGTTATTCTTAACATGTGACCGGTGGTGGGAAGGACGGGGTTTGTCCGGGGTCGATCATTAGGCAGAAAGTTTGACAGCAGAAGAATGTGAGAATGGGCCAGAAACAGAGAGACAATGAAATGGCATGAACGGTTGAGACAGACCCACAAACACAGAGAGAGAGAGAGAGAGAGAGAGAGAGAGAGGACATGCAGGTACCATGGAAGATGATTGTGTGCTGAAGCAGGTTTGTGCTTACAGCACAGGGCTGACAGATGTTCCCTCTAATAACCTAATCATGACAGAAATATGCACTGACAAAAAACCCCAAAAAAACACAAGTAATGGCAACATGTCCGACACGAGGCTGTGTGTCGTAATGAGAGAGGAACCAGTAAATGCTGGAACACGGACGTAATGGAACCTCTCAAGGCGGGCTAAACAAAAGAATCTCATCAGCCTTTTGTCGGCTTATCATGTTTCTCTGTTTTCCACTGACAAGCAATATGTCTGACCTCAGCAATGAGTGCAGCTTTCACTTTGTTTATTCTAAT
Organism: Forbesichthys papilliferus; assembly: GCA_025399855.1. Lineage (NCBI taxonomy): Eukaryota > Metazoa > Chordata > Actinopteri > Percopsiformes > Amblyopsidae > Forbesichthys > Forbesichthys papilliferus. The sequence continues at coordinate 4,368 of JAODOY010007082.1, read as the reverse complement.
CCCTTGCACTTCAGAGATGGGAGTGTTGGCGAACATGCTCATATTTAATTGCGTCTGACAGCTTGCAGATTATAATATGCCACCAGTCAAATAGCGTTTCTATGAGCAGCATCTAGCTTCAGGCTAAGGGAATCCTGGTATTTTTGTAGAGCATCGTAGCCTATATAAAGGTAGACCTGCAGTAACTTCAATGTGAAAATAAATAAATAAAAGTTTGTTGCAGCATTTGTTAAAATGCCAGAATGGTTCAAAACTCAAGAAACTCTATACAGCCAAAGTCTGACATCATTGTATGATTTATAAAATATTTATGGATTGTTTTTTTATATATAATTACATAAAACTGTACACTCAGTTGCCAGCCGCTTGTTAATTTGATATTTTGATGTTTTTTTTTCGAACTTCTATGACTATAATGACCATAACGAAAATGTCCTTATAGTAACATAATTTATCTGTTTACTTGTTTCAAGTCTGTACATAGCTGTCAAGTCTTTTGATAGACGGTTTTAGCAATATGCTGACATGCTTGACAAATCTAAGACTTTAAACTTTACAAAGGTGATACCACCCGACAGCAATAAACTCATATAACATACTGTATCCTTTTACAAAATTATAGACAAACTTTATTCGTGCAATGCACGTGATTTACCTATGGGAAATATCTATGAGCTTTGAGATGAACCCGTGGGAGGATAATGCTAATATCTTGTGCGCTGTGTAAAGACGCCACTTTGGCTCCCAGAGGGTTGGATTTCAGTGTTCTCTGTCCTGTTCTAAGAAAACAAACAGCACTATCAGGTCCCAGCAACTGAATACCATTACAAATAACATAAATCTTAAATATCACCATAATCACATTTATGAAATACAATCTTGTTGCTAACAAATATACCAGTGTGTAGTGTAAACTTTTATGCCAACACAAACCCAGTTAGATTATAGCAAATAATGGAGAATAAGTGTTTTGCTGCTTGGTAAAACAGTGTAATGTGACTTAATACAGTTCATTATGGATGTTTCTGCAGGCAATAGCTCAAGACAATCTTGAAAATATGTACTAAGTATGAGTCACATAACGTACATGTATTTATATCATTTATTGCACTAATGATTAGTGCATTTTACCGTGTTGCAAGAGAGCATAAGTTGTATTTACATCATTGGATAACATTGGATACCTTTAAACATGCTGTTATACTATTTATAAATTATAATAAAACAATAATTAGGAACCCTATTCCATCAAAATGTATCTGTTGAAACTTTTCAAACTTTCGAAGATTTGCAAAACCATGCTTTTTTTCTGCATATCAAAGTATGTAAGCCATGTAAAAAAGCATATGCATACAAGCATTAAATCTCTCTCACTAAAAATGTGTCAACATGTCAAATCTCTTGCGGTGCTAATAAACTGTAATTAAGTGAGTGTGTGTGTGTGTATACTGTATCTTCAGGATATTATACCATGATGAAGGGACACAGAACATGAAGCTCCATTCTCTCTCTGAAGAAATAGCTTGACTGCTGTAATCAGAACAGCTTGGACAACCTTGCTGGCTGATGATGGATGGGGAGAGCGTGGCCTTTTGAAAGGGTATATATCACATTAAACCAGGAGTAATGAGGAAAGCCTTAACACCCAGATGTTTTGAATGATACCCTCAAGTGTAAATTCCCCCTGAATTCACATGGCTTCACATCAAAGCCATAGAGACTGCGGAAAAACATTTCATATGCATGCTCATGTCATATGGTGCAACTGTGGTAATGCATGACAAATCGCACATTACTGAACTCAAACTATATCTGGCGGTGGATATCGGCAAAGGTACTGTAAACACGTTTGCTAAATGGATATGGGACACTCTGACCTTTTTGCTGACACTGTAGTATTTAGACGAAGCCCCTGACTAATCTCTTGGTCAGATATATCTAGCGTAGTTATTAATCTTCACCCCATTCCGTGTGATACAAATAAATGACCTCTTCAATTGGGACACTGTGTCTCTGGAGTTCCACTTTGCGATGTGGAAGCGGTGGCTCAAAGCGCGGAAGAAAAAAAAAAGAAAAAAAAGGGGAAAGTCTAGGGAGAAACAGAGGAACAGGTATAGGATGAGTATTAGCAAATCCCCTCTGTCGTTCGTTTCCCCACATTCTCCCCCCCCCCTCCCATGACTGTGATAAGCTGGCCCTGTCTTATCTTAAACCCCCGATAGGCCAAATGGTTTTGTCCTGCAGGGAAAGGTGGAAATGTAATGGGCTTACTATGGAGCTGATGTTTGAGTTTTTATGTCGTTCAATAACCCACGTCAAAATGTATTATTATAAAGTTCCTTTCTCTATTGATTTAATTTATTTAACGAAAGTGTTTGTTATTATTTTATTTTTTTTGGCAGTTTGTTCCAATGTACAGTACATGTTTAGAAGTGTAATTATTTTTGTTCTACTCAAAATTTCAATCTACCCTACATCGGTAGACCCTACAAGTGTTTTTACTGCTGATGTACTTTAGTTATAGAAATACATATTATTGATAACAGTAGAAATCAGTGAAAATGTCCTTTATAAAAGAGGCCTTTAATCTTTGGAAGCATGTGCACTGACAATATACAGTGTTGAGAAAATAGTCAAACACATGTCAACGCCAGACAGCTTTCCTTTGCCAGACATGGACAGATGGCCAAAGCGGAGGGCTCGCTTTGTTTTTGTAGATAACATGAAGAACTCTTTACAGTGAATCCCCAAATACATGTACGTACGTACGCACACACACACACATGAGCACCACATTTCTTTGTTGAAAATGTTTGCAAATTCAATCAGTACAAGTGGTAAGACATTGCAGAGGCACAAATCTGTATGAATTCATTACAACGTCATGGTAGCTCTTCCCACTTTAAATAGACGCCTGTCTTCAGGTAACTCATCTTATACTGTCGGACGGCATTATTAAGATTTAGCTGAGCTCCAAACTGCACAGAAGCAGAACGGGAGTCGTGAAAAATAATATTGTCACTTTCAATCACCCCTGGACCCTGCTTTCCCTTTAGACATTGCATGGCTTTTATGAAGGATCTTTTAGAGCAAACCAAGGCAATGACAAGAAAGGCGTGTGCATGACCTTGGCATAGTCCCTCAACTGTAATTTAACCTTTTCATCTCCATGCTTCACGTTCTCTGCAATAGCTGTAGTACACTGGGCAATTCTGGCCAAAATCGAAACTAACAATCCAATTTAGCATTCTCGCTAGCTCTGAACATTAATTAGGCCTACATGTAGAGCTCAGGCTCTCTTCAAAACTAGAAAAAGTGTTAACGTAAGCAAAAAACTGTTAGCGTTAGCGAAAACATTTTGGGTGAGTTAGCGGGTCTTGTTCTTTTTTTATTGGCCCAATTTGTTGTCTTTATATTCAATGGACTCTAAACAGCAGACATAGGCAGGACTGATGTTGGTCACAAACAATCAATGCAACTTAGACAAATAGGGAAGTAAACCAAAAATTGCGAGAATTGTCATGAATTCCTGTTAATAACAATACTTGTGTATACAATGTTAATATGCTGCTCTTCTATAAGCAGTCGATTTAACAGCAAGAACAGCTTGGGTGTGATAAACTCTCAGGGGGGAACTCATAGGAGAAGCACAGACATAGGATCAGTACAAGTGTTTGGGCATGGGAGTAGAAAACAGCCTGCTCTGCAGCATTCACCTCAACCCTGTGCTCTGCACCTGCAGACTCCCCTGTGGATTAGGAAAGCTGGTGCTGTTCATTGTACTCTAAGTGGCTCTTCTATCAAAGAGTAAGAAGGTTTCTTTGATCAGCCCTGGGTGGGTGCATCCGATTTGTTGTGCAGGGTTTCAGGGGAGACAAATTGCTGATAGTTGCTTGAACTTACATAGCCTGTATTCATGCACTGAAAGATGTATTACGTTCAAGCTAATTGCAAGTCAAGTCCTAGTTTAATAATTAGGCCTTGAGATTCATAATATATATATACAGTATATATATATATATATAACCCACTCTCTAGATCCTTTGACCTCAGTGTTTTGTTTTCATTCAATGTAAACGGCTTCACTAAATCCATAGTGAATAAATATTGTCATTCTGAAGTAAAAAAAAAAACTTTGAAAATGTCGTAGTTGTTAACCTATACTTAATAACAATACAATACTTGTTACTGAAAATAAGGGAGACATTGCTTGGAAATGATTGGCTAATTAAATTGAGATGATGTCTCTCGTACAGTATTTTTTTCTCTCAAATATAGGATAATAAAATGAGAGTCAGAGCCAGAGAATGTCTGAAAACCTACTGCCCACATCAGATCCTCAGTTGCATATAGACTCAATTAGCCATA
>JAODOY010007081.1:3434-56756 GCA_025399855.1 Forbesichthys papilliferus | reverse complement strand
TATGTAATCATGTCTCTTTGTGTGTTTGTGTGTGTTTTTCCTATGTGTCTGTGCGTGATAATGGGTGTGCATGTTGCTAAACATGCTACATGTTTGACCTCACAGTGCAGTTCAGATAAGCACTTTCTGGTGAAGCATCATGCCACAATACTCAGAAATAAAAGAAAGAGCAGAAAAGACTTCTCTGCAGGCACCAAAGGGGACGGCCATGGGACCAACCTCTACACACCTTCTAAAGATTTTGATATTGTTTCTTAGTAAGGGGATGTTTGTTTCCACTTCAGATAAAAACCCCTCTGGCTGGACGTCTGTCGAATGCATACGGCTTCCTTACCTGACTATACACACGCTTTAAAGGTTCTGTGGCATTTTCATCATCAAGTATTTTCTAATAAAGTTATCATGGGAATGGGGTCCTGAGCAGAGAATAACATCACATCCCCTCTGTGCTGTGTGTGAGTGTGTGTGTGTGTGTGTGTGTTTGGCCGGCCGTGCGTGGCCCACATGTATTTTGGTCTGAGATGCTGGGGCGCATTGTATGACATTCTAGTGTCCAAAAATCACATGGGACATTTATGTGGTTTTCCTGGTGGGGTTTTGTACAGGCTATAAAGATGTATTATGATTTCTGTGCTTTTTAACTCGCAGTTAAATTATTATTATTATTATTATTATTATTATGTTATTGTATTTCTTTGCATTTTATTCATACACAGCCACAGGACAGTGTAGAGAGACAGGAAGCAAGTAGGAGAGAGATACAGTATAAGGCAGGATTGGGAAATAATCGACTTTGGGATGGATTCAAACCCAGGTCTCCCAGGGTACTGTAGGCCCATATGGGCAGAGAGTTGCCCCACATCAGCTGCATTTGAATGTAATCTTAAATGGTTTTTTTTAATAATACCTAATAAATTACATGTATTAAATTGAAGACTGACTTAACAGTTGTTTATAGAATCTCACTCTGGTGTGTGTGATATTAAGTGTGTGATATTTCATATCTGTTGCACTTGCATTGGTACAGTGTAGATAATATGTTATCTATGTGCAACACCCTTGTCATTTACACAAACGCACACACCCACAACCAGTGGCGCAGGAGATGTTTTTTGTGGGGAATTGAAAGTGTGACGAAAATGTCTCAAATTTTCAAACTGTACAACTATGCTTTTAGCTATTAAAACTAAACATAACGTCAGAGTGAATTCTGTCCCACCAGGGACTTGAACCCCTCTCCCCTGCACAAAGGAAAAACACATTACAAGGTCGCCACCAGAAAGTTCGAGTAAATTACACCATCGCATATATTGAAGTATTTGTAAGTAAGATTTACATAATTTATGGCTGCAGCGCAATTGTCTTGAAGTCGTTACACGTGGTTATGACATAGACCAGACTACTACACTGGTCAACATGCCAACATGATCACTGGTCAACCACACATTATATATCTCCCTATTAAAAAAAGAAGCAAACCCCTCTGAAATATTCCCCTTCCAAGAACGGTCAATGTACAAACCTATGCGCAGGGGAATTGTCAAGCTTTTAGGGGAATTGCCGAAATGGTGCATGTTTTAGACTACACATGGTTTTACAAGAGGGAGGTTTTGTATTTTTTCGCTTTTCTGAAGCCAAAAAAGCAAGAGGCGATACCAACACAAACAAAAGAACAGGACATCAAAGGTATGGTATCTGATAATCCAAGACAAAAACTAACTAAGCGATTTTGTGCTTTGCGAAACTGGGGGGGATGTGTCCCCCCCGTCCCCCTCCCCTACTGTGCCCCTGCCCACAACACACTAGAGAAACCATGCCAGCGAGTGAGAGGCATCACAAGTATGAACTTTCCATCCATATTTTACTTCTTGCCAGTGTTGGGTGAGTTAAACTATTATTTGACTAATTGCATTTTCACTATGTATTTTGTTGAATTAATATTGTTTTTACTTAGTTTTGTTTATTGTTTCAGTTTTACCAAGCCTGGTCTTAAAGATACGTAAGTTGATCACATTGGTCTAAACTAGATTAGTCATTTGTATGAGTCTTATAGTTTGGTGTATGTAGCCATACACATTCTATACAACTGAAGTCGAGTCTCATGCTGTATACTGTAGGCTTCATAATGCATAACATTTCATGCAGAAATAAACATTATATATTTTAATAAATGTATTTTCACATAGTGAATACCAAGGCTCTATCAAAACTGCATCCAAATCTTTCCCCTTTTTCAGGTGGGTCTCTCTGCCCACTTTTGACTGGACCAGACATGGCCTATCTGAATTCAATGGTGTCCTTTCAGTGTAAAGCACATGACACCGGTGTGCCAGTTACCTATCAGCTGATGAAGGCCACGCATGTCCTGATCGACACGCGCACCGACGTCCAAGGAGACCAGCCGGCTACGTTCCACGTGAAGGCCTCTGCGACGTCTGAAGGGTCGTACCACTGCACTGCATCTGCAGGGGGGAAGACGGCAGTCGGCAACATCATTATTCTGACTGTAGTGGGTAATTAACAGCGCTGCAGAGACAAAAGGATGAGGCTTAACACTAGACTTATTAAAAGGTATAGTAAGTAAGTCTTGAGAACGCTTGCTAAATTCTCAAACTAAAATCAAAACAAAAACGCCACTCCCGTCAATGCCATACGGGTGCTCCCTCAGAAGCTCCGCCCCACACATTGGAAATGCATTGAGAAGGCTATAGGATATGGTTGTTGTGTGCGGTCAGCACCACTTAGTTTATGCTCCTATTTACGGAGCCTGGGCTGTATAGAAGTATAACGCAGTATTCCTTCAGCCTGCACACAGAGCGTTAAAATAGCAAACCATGAGGGGATATTAGGTGAATTTGACTAAATGTGTTTTATCTTATAATGCTTACTATACCTTTAAATCTGGTTAACGTGTGTGTGTGTGTGTGTGTGTGTGTGTGTGTGTGTGTGTGTGTGTGTGTGTGCTCTGGATGTTTTACTGAAGCCATTGCTAGAAGCAAACTGCTTTAAAACCTGTTTTTTCCCCCCTCATTTGAAGTTCCCGCGTCAGGAACCACGGTGACTTCTGACCCATTCCCACCCATTCTGTACGAGGGGGCACGTCTTGTCCTGCGCTGTAATGTCACCAAGGGGTCCCACCTTTCCTACACCTGGTTCTTCAACAGGACGGAGGTGACACCGTCGAGCCACCCCTGGCTTCGCCACGTAGGGAACAAGCTAACGGTGGAGGCGGTGACTCCGGAGCACGTGGGCACCTATTCTTGCATGGCAGAGACCAGCGTGTCGGACACCACGAGGGTTTCCACTAGTGGGGAGGTCAAGGTGGTTGTTAAAGGTATACTGTTGTGTGGCATGTGTAAAGATAGTACCTTCAATAATAATATAAAATGTCGAACGCAACATTTCGTAGAATTATTTTATTTTTTACTTGGCTGCTGTGTGGTCTAATATTTGACAGCGCTATCTGGTCCCTTGGGCTTTTCCTGTTTTCAGTCTACTTTTCAACACCGAGGATCTCCTTTACCATCTCCAAAGTAGGCGCTGGTTACCAAGGTAACGTAAGTTGCTGGATAACAAGAGGAAGTCCCCCCGTCTCCTTTCACCTCTTACTAGATGAGAAGGAAGTGGACTCCGTCGTGGAAGCAGAGTCCACGGTCGTCTGGTTTCCTGTTGCCATGGTACCTGGACTTGATATGGGCGTGGCACAGTGTCTGGTTAAAAGTGAGGTACAGCAGTTGAAGAGCGAGCCTCTGACTCTGGAAGTAGGTATGAGCCAAACACAAGTGTTTATGTTTTCAGCTGTAGAACATGTGGAACAGACAAATGCCACGTTGTCCAATGCAACATCATTCATTTATCTCTCTGGCTAATCCCCATCTAGTCCCAGTCAGAGGCAAAGTCAATGTGGAGGTGGAATATCTCTACAGAGCGGATTTAAGCATTGCTGCTGCCAGACTGCACTGCCACTTGAGCAGAGGAACCTTCCCTACTTTCTCCTGGCTTGTGAACAATAGCGTCCTTCCCACTGAGGTTCCCAACCACACCACCACACAGCTTTTCAGCCCCCACTATGCCTATACAAACAGAAGGCAAACCCTTGTACTCGCCAAGTTGGGCCCTGAGGATTTTGGGTATTATCGTTGTCAAACACAGGACAGCTACGATGACTCATCACCCTGGTTGGAGAGTGCAGCTGTGCTGGTCCAACCAACAGGTGGAAAAGAGCAAAATATTTCCATTATTTAATTACTTATTATATTTGTTACATGCTTGACTAACTGATTGTATGGCATGAAATAATTCCAGGTTTTCGTTAAACATTGAACCAGTGTTTGATATATTGAATAGTTCATTGTTACTTTAAAAGCCCCTAAAATAAAAGCATAACATAGCTTTTCCAAACTTCACCCTACAGAGAAATGGCCATTGTTTGATAAAATAAAATACTAAGTATGTTTGCATGTTTAACTTGTCTAGGGTATTGTATTCTTCAAACCACAAACCATGTTTCACTCTATATCAAACAGGAACCTTTGCATCATGTAAGGAAAACCTACCCACTACAGCACCACCAAGTAAACAAGTGTACATATTCTATTCTATAAAACCCTGTATATAGCCTGCATGTAATTACTGTATATCTATGTAATTCTATTTCACAGACTCCATGGTGACTATAGAAGCCATCAGCATAGCATTTTGTGCCTTCCTGCTTTTGATTTTGGTCGGGGGAACAGCCTGCATGATACAGATGTTTGACAGCCAGCAAGGTGTGTCTTTGTTAGTTTATGCACATGTGCATTCGCATTACAGTAGCACAAACACTGTTGTTCTCCAAGTGCTGGCAGATGTCTATATCCCCTTGGACATTTCACTGATTAACATAATGATGACTTACTTTCTCTTTCTGCTGACTTAGGCAACAACATGGCAGCAAAGTGAGTGTTTTACATACTTAATGGGTATTTTACATACTTAATGAGAATTCTACCTGTTTAATTAGTATTTTACCTGCTTAAAGAGTGTTTTACCTGCTTAATGAGTATTGTACCTGCATAATGAGTGTTTTACCTGCTTAATGAGTATTTTACCTGCATGAGTGTTTTACCTGCTAATGAGTATTTTATCTTAATTTGTATTTTACTTGCTTAATGAGTATTTTACCTGCTTAATGGGTATTTTATCTGCTTAATTAGTATTTTACTTGCTTAATGAGTATTTTACCTGCTTAATTAGTATTTTCATAACTCTCCACTCAGTATGACAGGCACTTTCCCTCTCCAGTACACTTCCTGTGTCTACAATCCCATCCCTGCCAGGGAGGGATATAATGGAAACGTCATGTGATGTCCTGAATCAGGTGTGCGTCTTTGACCTGTACACATTCATTGCATCAGCACAATAGCATACAGTATATCATTATGATATTTAACAATGGCAAGCAGCAGTATGAACACACATTCATGAATATCATTTCATTACCCACACAGCATAGATGGTGCATGGTAAAAGTACACACATTAATTAAAAACTACTGAAATACTTATCTGGTGAAGAATAAGAAATGGAGAGTCTAGACCTCAAATAAATGTCTAATAATCACAGTGTGTGTGTGTGTAAGTCACAGGTGCCGTGTTCTGCTGCTACGTTCGCTTGGCTTTATATTTGTTAAATGCCTAATCAGGAGACCTAAGAGAAACTGTCTAATAAAGAAAATATTCCAAATTATTCCTATGCAAATTGTATGGTGAAGTGAATTGTTAATAAAAAATACAGTATAGATTTTTCTTTTGCAATCTAGGGAGTAGGTAAAAGACAATCTTACATTTAAAATGTAAATATTTCTCATCTCAGCACATTTTTGACATGGTATTTTCAATTCCTGATATATTTTGGTAGATGGTACTGTGGCAGATTATAGTTCCTCTCTGTTTCAGACTATGGAGAGCACATGACGATGTGACAGCAGTGCCCCGAGTGTTATCTTCAATAAAAAGTGCCTATTCCTCCTGCAGTGTCCATGATCTTCTTCCTACGGCTAACAACAAACCATTAACAGACCCCTGATAGACCTGTAGGCCTGTGGTAGAGACTTGAGTGATTAGTGGTGATGCTCTCGTATACAAACTACTGTATTCACACATCTATGTATAAATTAAATAAAACTTTATTATGTTTGTTTGGCTACTTTGACTTCTTGTAACAGAAATGTTAATATTGTTGTCTATTTTCTATTTAACATATTTATACATTTTAAAGTCAGAATTGCATTATGCAATTTATACATTTCAAAATATCTTCAGTGTAAGCTTGTACAGTTTGGAGGTGTGGTATTGCTTTATCAGTTCTTTGCACATTTCAAAGTGTGTCAGCAACTGTTCCTCAGACAGACATTAACTCAAAACAGTCAAACGGAAATGCAGTTGTGAGACACTAATTAAAATCCCTTCTTAAAAATCAAGATGTTCCTTTCAAGAGGAGTTGCTTGAAAAACATTTGTCTAGTCAGACATGAGGACGCCTTCATGTGTAGTGGTGTTAATGCTGGGTAAGAATGTAGCTATGCAGTAGCCTACCAATGAATATTTGTCTCATTTGTATCATTTGTAAACTCTGTTTCTGTGTCCTCTCAGGTTGGTACTACTGCAGCAGGGAGACAGGTAAGCAGATATGTGTCTAATCTTATTGTATTGACCAAAAAACATGTATTTTCATAGGAATATTGTGATTGTAATATGGAATACTGTAGATATTTTAGTTTTACATTTCATTTTATTCTAAATCATTGTGGGTTGTTATTAAACTGTTACGGTTTCATTATTTTCTGGGACAGGAACATTTTAAAAATAATAAATAAGTATTATGAGTTGTTAAAATGTCAAAACATTTAGTTTAATTCTTTTTGGAAATATCATCCACCCGTTAAATAAATTGACTATAGAGGTATGCTGTGTGTGGCATATATTATATTATGACTTGTGTGTTCTCAGGTGCCTCATTTCTAAGCCGTCCTGTCTTGACGGGTCCTAATGAGGCTTTAAATGGTGAAGTAGTAGATTTGTATTGTGATGTGGAGAATACCTTTGCAAAAGATGAACATATTCTGCTGGAGTTATTCAAGTGGGTGTCAAGTCAAATAATATCTGAAGAATAAAATACGTATTTGTGTACGTTTCACTGTGTAGGCTATCTGAATAGATATCTCTCTTCTTACGTAGAGAGGGCGACCGCAATAAGGCGTTGGGTCATTCCACGCTCATGGGTAATGGAAGCAGACAGTTTCCCATAATTGTCAGAGAGTCCTATGATGGCAACATGGAGTGCGTGGCTAGCGTGCAGAACAATTCTGTCATACAACCCATTGTAAGCTCCAGGCACAAATTCAAGGTGATAGGTGCGTGTCTGTATAGTACACATTTACGCGTATGATTGTTAACATTTTGTTACAGTATATATTTTAAATGTTTTGTTTATATTTTTACACTGTCTTGTTTTTCTTAGCTAGCATGTAAATATATTCCTGACACAAAAACGAAGTGCAGGCTATAATGCTGAATTTGTTCTGCTTTTCCTCTACAGTGCCAGTAGGTATTGCAAAGGTTATTGTCAAGTCAGACACAGTGGAGATGTTTGAGGGGAGTAAACTCGCAGTGTTTTGTAACGTGACAGCTGGTACATACGTCTCCTATAGCTGGCTGCTGAATGGCCGGCCTGTCCCTCTGTCTCCACTTCACATTTCTACACACAACCAACTCATCATCTATCGGTCAGTAGATCCCGGTTTATCCTGCACATACACTATGAATTGTAAAGTATTGATTCTTTGACAGTATTGGTTTTAGACAGTCAAACACAAAGCTGAGGTAAGCGGCTTCTCCTCACCGTCTCTCTCCATTCTGTGTGCGCACTGATCGAGATCAAATATCAACGATCTCTCTCCAGCATTACTGACTATGACTCTACTATTTAAGTTAAGTTAAGTTACGAATTATAAGTATAACAACGTTTTTCAATCAGAGCAAGAACATTCTAGCTAAGGCATCTTGGTTATAGATTACAGATACATCTGTATTAGGGCTGCTCGATTATGGAAAAAGTTATAACATTGATATCACAATTATTTTAATATGATTACTCATTGACTTTAGGAAGATGTTGCATTTACTGCACCTAAATAATGAAACAAATAAACAGTGATACAGCTTCAACTGCTACTTTTCATGCTGATATTTTACTTTACTTCACCCTGTAATGGATAAAAGTCAGGTTCTTAACAACATATGAAAGAAGCTGTAATAACTAGGTATATTATCTACAGAACCACCACCAAAGACAGCGGCGACTACGTGTGTGTCGCTACCAACCAATTCAACCAGACAACCTATAAGTCCCACAGCACTGCAGTGAGCATCACTGTCAAAGGTCAGCTCTGATTATCTGACTATTGATATCTCATCTGAAATTGAGGTTAAAGTTGTATTTTTATTTACTTCACTTGATTATTCTTTATACTCCTTTGAGGTTAAAGTATTTTTTATTTACTTGACTTGACTATTCTTTATATTCTATTCCATTAGAGGTAGTGTCAGTACCGGGCATATCCTTCAGAATATCAAAGGCCGGATTCCAGCACTATTATGCCGTGGTTACATGCAACACGATGCGAGGGACTCCCCCAATAACGTTCTGGCTCTACAACAGGACAGAGATGGTTGAAAATAAGACAGTAGATGAGCAAAATGCCACATTTACAGTTCCAGTGACTATGGACCAACATTCAGGATGGCTCCAGTGCCAGGCAAGGAATGAAAACTGGACGTCATACAGTAAATGGCTGAATTTATATGCTGGTATGTGATAAGTCTATAGACAAAATAATTAGACTCAAGCCACCAAAGGTGGACAATATATGTCCACAAAGTATAAAATATAGCCTGAATTGCCATTAACCAGTGATTTAAATCAATCAGTTAAGTAGTACAAACTAAATTAGCAAAACAGTTAGCTTGTGGCTTTAGGAAACATTACATGAACCCATTCCTAATTTCTGAACCGTTTTTTTTTCTACTTTTACCTTTGCCTGCATCTGTTTCTTTGTCTTTCGTGTCCACCAATTCCTCCAATATATCTTAAACAGAAAGAGCTGCTGGCCCTTTGACAATCCAGTCCAAGTATGATACTGGAGAGGACTTTGCTGTGATTGGCCTGACGTTCCACTGCAAGGTGAAGAGGGGATCCCATGTACGTTACCAGTGGTTCCTCAATGGAACCCTTCTAAAAAGCAGAGGAGACTTCTACTTGGTGTACCACCAGCCTCCAGAACAGTCCATACTCCACCTTGCTGTGAGGAGGAGCAGCGCCGGATCATACCATTGTGAAGCAACAGACAGCTTTGACAATACCACTGTGATAAAAAGCGAGAAGTTGCATGTCAATAAAGAAGGTACAGCTGATTTATAGCTATCTAAGTTAGTCATCTGCAAGCCTTTGGTGTCATGTGGTGTTATTTTACCTTTTTTTTCCTGCTTCTCCAGCACTCAATCGTCTCCTGGTTTCGGTGGTAGCAGTTGTTTTTGGCTGTTTCACCTTCTTGGTTACCGTGGTCACAATCTGTTGTTGTGTTGGAGTGGTTTTCAGTGAGTTAACATGTAAAGAAAAGAAAGTTCTTGCCTATCCTCATAAAAACTAAGTATATCTGCAGTGCAGTGACTATCATAATTGTAATCAAACTACATAGTCATTATCAAACCGTTTTGATGTTTTAATCGGTTTGAATAAAAACATCAGTTGGCCGCATAATAGATGTAAATCCATCTTATTTTCTGTTGCTCATGTGATTTTTAAACAAGTAATTTCTCTTCTTTTAGGAAGAAGGAATTATCCGTACAGTGAGAGAAAGTATCAGTAAGTTAATAAGTAAACCCACTAGCAAACTGCACTGTCTGTTTATTTATACTGTATATTAATGTAGGCATACTACTATAGTCTACAGGTTGGGATCGAACCCACAACCAGTATGGCTTGCCATACATACAACCTGTAGGCTGAGAGCCCATCTTAATTGCTAGCAAATTTAACTAGCTAGTATTTAATTAAACATATCCATGTTATCTGCCCGCACAGGTCCAAAATAGAGATGAAAAGCAGGATAGCTGCTTATGAGGATGAACTGGTAGGTTAATAGTCTCATATCTCCATAGAATACAGAATAAAACATCCAGTAGAAAGGCGAATGTGCCTTTTTATGATTGCCTTACATTTGTGTTACATTATATTAAAATAACAAAGAAAACAACATAAAATCATTATTACAATTTATACGAACCTTTTACTACTTTCAGGATTTAAAGGAACATCAAGAAGATGATGATGTGATTATGGTAGTAGGAATTAATGATTCTGATCAGGTATTGTGAGTAATCACTAACAACGCAAAATTCTGATGAGTTAATAATTTGACATTGACAATATTTATCAATTGGCTATGTATGAATCAAGTCATCAAACTCTATAACTTCCACAGAGTTCTGTTTCATCCACTGAATCATGGACACAAATTGAAGAAGTGAAGAAGACACAGGAGGATTAACCAGTAAAACATTAGACGAGTGTGTATGTGTGTGCGTGTGGTCGATATCAAACAGACTGTTGTGGATAATAAATAAAGATTTTAAAAAGTGTCATTGTATCCTGTGCTGCCCCCTGCTGGTCATTATTTACAAGTTGAATATACAAGTTTAGAAAAGTGAAATATTCTCTTTTTTCTAAACTTAGTCTGAAACAAATTGTCTGGAGAAGGAAACAGGACAATTTATAATTTAGCGCATCATATTGTTGGTTGTATTCTCTGATTTCCTGAATCAGCCACATTATCACAACCCCGCCTTTTTGACACGGCCCTTTCCGCGTAGCCTACTCAACGTAGCATAGGCTAGTGGCAACGTTGTGGTGCATCGAGGAAGCTCACCTCAAGTGTTTGCTTAGCTGTCAAGTCATACAGCACCGGGGCATATTGGCACTTGTCTTGTGACTTCTCGGGATCTTGTGAATTGTTCAACGACATGGAGGAGACAGGCGGCGCAACTGCTTACGGGGCTTCGCTTGCAGGTGGAGGCTTCGATTTTCAAAAGTTTATCCGACAACCACAAACTATAGTGCGAATTCTCAGCTGGGTGAGTTATTGTGGAAGTACGGTACCGTAGCTGACTATTGTAACCTACCGGTACACGGAACACGAGTCAGGATCAGAGTTTTAAAAGACTCGCATTGGATATTGTTGAATTATGTTTCCTTATCATATACATCAACAGACTACTGCACAGCCATATTGCATGCAGGCGAAATGCTATATGACACAGCAGAGGCTACGGTAGCTAAAATACGCGCAGCACTAGGATACGCATATGCCTGTGCAACAAGTTATAACAAGACACTTCCTTGCTCACACAGGAATGTCTAAATAATATAACTGTTGTTTTGGTCAGCCATTTAAAGTAAATTAAAGTGTAGTGTGATTTCAGACTGGTATTTCCCAGAGCCACCATGGTCATTCGTTGCTAGGCAAATCTATAGGGACAGATTGCCTCTGTGGTTAGAAACTTTAATTGCTGGGGGAAATTCCAAACTCTGGCAGACACAACATTACCGATACCGTTATGTGGGCCTTTTACTGGATTGTATGAATGACACTGTTGTAAGTTTAAGGACGGTTCACATTTTTCATTATGTCATATATTAATCAACGTCAGGTTGATTAATGTAGCCTCAATCAAATGTGATTAGATTACACATTGACCCATATGTGCACGTTTGTTTTGCTATACATTTAGAAGCATACTATATATAACAACCCCTATAATATGGTGCTGACGAGAGAGAGTTCTTAGTAAACAGGAAATGGTGTGTAGGTAAGGTCACATATCTACCTCTGTTCAGGTGAATGTGTGCCATTGATCTGTTTGTCTCACAGTACAATAGGGTGCAGCCAGTTTATCAACTAATCTGGTTTAAAAACGTGACCATTGGACATTGTTTATATATTACACCTTAGTTTTGTAAATGCAGGGGGAGGTGGGAGGACTAATTTAAAATTATTGTTGTCTGGACCTGGCTACCCACAGGGTCAATAAAGAAGCTACTGTACATTGTATTGAGTATATAATATGCCTACTTGAATATTGTATAAGGAATATGGCTCAACATGCCATCTCTGTTTAAACTGATGCAAGGCCCTTGCTGATTTAGAGAGATTAGGTAAATCATAATGTTAAAGTGTTCTGCACCCAGTCCGCAATGTGTACTCCAGTTCTGAACCTGACTCCACCCACTGCTACTTGTGTGAGTGGGGGAGGGAAGGGGCTGAGAGGGGGACCCCCATTAACTTAACTTTAACATTTGAATTTGATGATATATGAGCGGACTGAGTGTACCGTTGAAAACCGTAGATCTGTTTTCAGCCCCTAAAATGCAGATTCTTATCAGAATTGGGATTTTGTGAATATCAACACCAGCATTGTGTCTCATCACAGTATCTCAACATCCATGTGTTTTTTGAGCTGTAAAATAAGTAACAACTTAGTTTACAGCTCAAAAAACACATTTGAGGGTGCAGTTACACTTTAAATGGTCCTCCCTTTCAGCTCCGACTAGATTTCTTGTAGCATTTTTCAAAATTGTATAATGGGTGGAGTCAGGCTGCGTGCTGGAGTGAAGTTAGTTGCACTTTAAAAAACATCGCATTGCATCGAGTTGAATGGCACATCCAGGAACCAGGAACTATCTCTAATAAGTTGTTGGTTAAAAAGATGTACTGAGTTTAATATATTTAAATATTTAAAAAAGATGTTTCGGGGTGTTGCAATTTATTCTTTCTTAATCATGTGTTGCTTTTCTTTGTTTTGATACACTGACATTTGCTTGTTGTCATACCCTGTTTATGCATAGGACCTCTCTCTCTCTCTCCCCCTCCTGGTTTCATAATGAATGTTGTTCTCTCTTGTCACATGGTAGGCAGCTGCACTCAAAAATAGGTCACATGGTTAGGTTGGGAGAGTAGCAGCGAAAGACAGGGCAGGGCAGGGCGATTGACTGGTAGAATTGTGTGCCCCAGTTGCATTCTCAAGACACGAGCTTATCTATTGAAAGTGTGAATGTTTTCAGTCAGACAGCTAACTGGAAAACAAAACGTCACAATGCCTTGTTTGTTAACATAATAATGAACATGGTACAATACAGTGTTTAGATTTTGAAAAACCCTACAGATATTTCAAGGTTTATTTGAATGTTGTTTGTGGTATCATATTATCAACAGCTGACATCATTGCATGTGTTATTGAGTCTAGTGTTATTGAGCAATATTTCATATGTTTCAGGAAGACAGATTGACCTAATGATTTGCTATAAACTTGATATTTTAACCTGAATATAATTAATTTCCATTTGTGTCAATGAGTAAGCCATGCTGTACATTTACCGCACACTAATTATCCCATCATGTTCCTAGTAAAGGAAAAGTATGGTAAGCACTTAAACATCATATGACGCCATAAAAAATGTGCGTTTTTTACATATTTCCCTCTTTACTTGTACAGATCTTTGCCATAGTGGTGTTTGCCTGCATCACAACAGAGGGATATGTGAACTCCATTCACAGTTCCGAGACAAAGTGTATCTTCAACCAGAATGACTCTGCCTGTCACTACGCTGTGGGCATCGGGGTGATAGCCTTCCTGGCCTGTGTGGCCTTCCTTGTGCTGGACGCCTACATGCCCCTTATGAGTAATGCCCAGGAAAGGAAATATGCTGTCATGGCTGACCTAGGATTCTCAGGTGAGCAGCTGTGCAGTAGTTGTTTTTTGTGAGAACATTGTTATTTTCATCTATTTTCCATCTATTTTCTATCGAATCGCATTCTCGTTTTTCTATGTCTCATAGTCAGCTATTGCAAGCTAATTGTAAGATAATACATTTCAAATTCACCAAATATTTCATTACATAAAAAATGTAATAATCCGGTACTTCTACACAGCCTTGGCTCCATAAATAGGAATGGAAACGTAGTGGCAAACATTGATCACAACAACATACACGCATTGTTCACTTCAATGTGTGTGTCTGAGAGTTTATTTTGATTTGAGCACGAAGTTAGCAAGCATTCTTTCGAATGACTAACCATGCCTTTTAATGCATGTTTTTCTGTTTCCTGACATGCATGTAATATGCCTACGCCATTTGGCTGATGTGAATGTATTATGGAGGAGGAGGGAGAATGGCATTCTAGTTCTGAAGGCATTAAGCATTCATCAACTGTCCATTATACAGTTGTTTGACAGTCATTCTTAGAGGAAACAAAGAAGCGGTTAGGTAACCATTTAGCAAGAACAGCATCTGATTATCTGATCACAGGAAACTACCCTGGCACAGTTATACAGTCAAAAATGTGTGTGTGTGTGTTCCACACTGTTGTCACGTGTATCCTATCAGCATTGAAGTGTTGTATTCCTTTGAAAGTTTATTTTACTTTTTGAGATTAATTATATACTATAACTAAATACTTCTATAACTTTCAACACAACACACAGACAGTTTCCAAACATGCTGTACCTTTTGCAGCTAGGATGTCGACATGTTAATTCTCTTAAACAATGTTCATTTCAGCTACTTACGATAGCTAGTAAGCTAATACACTTTTTGTCAAATTCCGTGGTTCTATGTACATGATGAAAGAATAATCTGGCGTTCCTACACAGCTCTGTAAATGGGAACACAAACACAGTGGCGGAGGCCACACTTCACAACATCCTAGCTGTGGCCATGTGTTTCCAACGTGTGGGGCAATTTGTGAAGGAGCCTTTGGCATTGAAGGGACAGGTGTTATTTGTTTTGATTGAGTACCAAGTCAAGTAATTCT
The DNA here is from genome assembly GCA_025399855.1 of Forbesichthys papilliferus. Taxonomy (NCBI): domain Eukaryota; kingdom Metazoa; phylum Chordata; class Actinopteri; order Percopsiformes; family Amblyopsidae; genus Forbesichthys; species Forbesichthys papilliferus. The sequence continues at coordinate 41,849 of JAODOY010007081.1, read as the reverse complement.
GGAGGGATTGTTAATTAACAATCCCTCCAGAATTACTGACTTGGCTGATAGGGCTGCTCGATTATGGAAAAAGTATTTAAATCACGATTATTTAACAAGATTAGTCATTGACTTTGGAAAGATGTTGCATTTAACGTACCAAAAAACAAAACTAGGAACTGTGAAACACCTTGTGAAATGTCCCATAATACTTTTCACATTGAACTTTCACCCTGCGCCGAAGTGAGAACGCGCCTGTCATTCAGAATACTTGGAAAAAATAAGAATTTACTTACATTTTTACAAAACATAATTTGTTAAATACAATAATTTTTTCTCGATTATATTATTTTTGTAAGTGTTAGGAGCCCAAATTTAAATCACGATAAAAATTAGATTAGTTGCACAGCCCTACTGACTGACTATACCTTTAACATGTCAGTGTCATAATAAATACACCAAATATGAAAACCTAAACTAATGAGCAAATATCCAAAATATCATATCTTTTTTTTTTTTTATGAGAGTACTTTTTGCTATTTCAAAGAGTTTGTAAACGATTGTGTGCCTGCCTCTGTTTTTGGGCTCTTCAGGGGCGTGGACCTTCCTGTGGTTTGTGTGCTTCTGCGTGTTAGCCAGCCAGTGGGGCCAAACCCATGAAAGTGTAATCTCTGTGGATGCTGCTCGCGCCTCTGTGGCCTTCTCATTCTTCTCTATCGCCACGTGGGTAAGGAGAACTGCTACTACACCTGTTTGTCTAGGGCCATATGTCCTTGAGATCTACTTAACGTGCGGCTATGCTGTAGCTTAAATAGACTGGTTCTCCTCATTCTCCTTTTTATACAGTTGAGTCAGCGATTGTAAGTTAATATGCCTTTTTGTCAAATTCTGCAAATATATCCTCATGGTCCACTTGCTGTCTGTTATGTGGGCGAGCTGAAAACATAATCCAAAATCCTATGTGAAATCCTCAAGGTTATGCCAAATATAGAGGGGAAAAAATATAACTGCATTGAAATCAATAGGTCACCACATTTTATATTTAGTATCGATGGCTTGATTAGGATTTAATAAAGGTGGCGGTGTGTTTCATGTTGGTCATGACTGGGGAAAAAAGTTAGAAAACGATGTCATCTTGTACAGGCATAGTACTGTATGCATTCAGACCTAATTATGGTTACGTAGTTCTAGCCTAGTTAACCACTAGCCAAATTTCTCCTATTATTTGCTTCACTTTGTCTGGGATCTGTCATTTGATGTCAATTACGGTGCAGCTAGTTAGAGAACCCAGCACCCATGCAGGTTGTTTAGTTGGTGTTTGACAGCAAGTGCCTATGTTCAAATGCCATCTCTATGTGGTTCTCTTTGGTTAAAGGTGGTCCAATTGTCTGCTTGCCAAAGAGTTTTACAATCACTGCCAACTTTTTTTTTTGTTCCAATTAGGTGGAAGTTGGTCCAATCCTCTGCTAATAACGTGTATGAATTGGCAGTGCCTCTGTGACAAACTAATTTGGATCGAAAGTTTCCAGGACGGAACAGTTTGTTGAGCTCACTAAACGGCCAAACCAGTCATTTCTCTCAACTGAAGGATTTCACTAGCCTGGCTCTGCCCGACTGTGCTCTCAGCACAGTTTATTTAGCTGAGATTACAGTCTGGGAACCCTGATCACATTAGCGTTCGCAGAACTTCGCACAGCCACCTTGTTGGCGGCCCAATCAGCGTTTCAAAACACCCTTGACTTCAACGTCATCTCACTAGATGACTTTGAAGTCAAGGGTGTTTTGAAATGGTGGTAGAACGAGCAAAATAATGCCGATTGGTTCAGTTTCAAAACGAACCAGAGGTCTACGTCAAGTTGTAGGATACATCTGCGAACACTTCCCAGTGGATCGTGGCCAGACCATATTCACATTGTGAATATGGTCTGGTTACACCGGGCTAGGATTTCACTGCAATTGTAAAAAAAACATTCTGCTGAAATGTTACCCGTGTGAACATGACATATGGTTTGATATTAAAACATTACATGATGTTTGCCAATGGAAGGTTTTTAAACCCTTACAAAAAGGCGTAATGATAGCTATTTTACATGCCGTCTGTTAAATCGTTCCGGTGTGTATTCATCATCTGCAGGCCATCCTCACCTACTTTGCCCTGAGTCGCTTTCGCAGTGGGGTGGGCGACGTCACCGTGCCAACCTACACCGAGCCCCCAGCGGACGCCCACGCGCCGTACGCCCCCACGTCCTTCCCGCCCACCGCCTACGCACCGACCACCTACAACCCCACCACGTACTCCAACAGCGGGCCAGGTGTTTACCAGAAACCCCCCTACTTCCCCAGTGTGCCCAACATCCAGCCACAGGGAGATGGAGGCTATCAGCCTCCCGCCTACTGAGACACAGGCGGAGGGAAGGAGGCATTGAGGGTGAAGATGCCATGGCTCGTTTGTCAAGCTGTTGTAATGGCACTGCTGCAGACCCTCAGCTTGACATATCATATTGATGTTGTTATGCCGAGGGATTTAATGCATGAATATCCAGTTATCACAGTATGGGACGTGCTACTGAGGAGGGTGATGGGGGGGGGGGGGGGCTGCGCTAGACTGTCATGGCTTCTTGGGTCAGGTTCTGGTACAAACTGGGCTTTTTTTGTTTTTTATTGTTTATATTATATAAGAATTATGCCGATGGCTGGGTTATCTGATTTGTGTGCAAAGATGCAATTTATACCTCAAATCTGCTAATCCTGTAGGAGACTGTGTAAAATGAATACCTTTTTTGTGTGGAGGTAGAGGGTTACATTTAGTGGCATAATATTGAAAATAGATATATTAGTAAGAGCACTTGACAAATTGGTATCATCTGTTTAAGTTTGGAACCTAATGCCATTATTCCGAAAGCGTAATGTCTACATTACTTTGCCAAGCTGTAATTTTTAAATGGTTGTGTGTGCCTGATCTCCGCATTCTCTGTTTAACTCATCTGTCTCGACATATTCTAGTTCATCAGTTTATGCTGATAACCTGAGCAAAAAGATTTGTGAATGAGCATATTTACCGGTAATAACAAACAAGCCTGAAACTACTTTTGATTCAGTAATGATAGAGAAGTAGCGTAAGATTATATTGTATATACATCCTAACTGTGACAATGGATGCTATTATATTGAGGAATTGAATAAATAGGCACATTAATTGTTGGAATTTTGTGAATTTACATCCAGGAAAAAATAGGGGACAAGAGCATATATATCAGCTGTTCATATTCTAAGTGCTAATTCATTACCAGTGACACATTTGCTTCTGGCACCAACACAATGGTTTCAGTCATAAGGATTACAGTTGTCTGGATGCATATTGGTAATGTTTACAAGCTTTTAAAAGGAACTAGAATGACAGACCCTTTTTGTGTTTAAACATATTTATATGGTGGATTACTGTCTCAGCATTACACCTCAAGAGTACTGGTTACTTTATACTGATTTGTGAGCACCTAACTCAATTTGTCCATGTAGGAAATCTCACTTTCAACTGTTTCCTAACTGACCAGTGTAAAGTGATCTTAGATCAGGGCACATGTCAATGCAATTCTTATTTGACACCACGTGGTGTCAAATAAGTGGTGTGGTGGTGTCAAATAAATACAACAGGTACAAATACCTGTTGTATTTGAAGCAGTTGCCACTGAAAATAATAACATACTATTTATTTACATCTAACTGAAGGTTTTGAAACAATACAGCTCACTAAACCCAAACATAGGGAAACAAATGTCACAAGTCATTGGTGCTCTAAGTTGCAGGGGGAAAAAAACTAAGGACCCTGCAATAGGAATATGAGTAGTTTGTGAATTACTGTATATTTGTCCTTTGTGCAGGATGTGTACATCTTCGACTAGATCATGCACCACCTGTTATTCTCAATTAGCTTTGCAATGCAATCAACTTACCAAATGAATGTAGCCTTAACAGCAGTTTAATTACAAAATCAGTTGCCATTGAAAAGCACACATCTGGTTAGTGGTTAAAATTAGATGTATTTTTGTTTAACTGATAAAAACTGTCTAAAGTTAGACTTAAAGTTAAAATTTTATCAGTGCTTGATTTGTTTTACTGGATTATTATAGAATTGCCTACACAAATGTTTCCCAGCACAGCAGTGTTCAACTTCGTTACTGAATTGCAGTGTGCTTTTGCTTTCATTTTGTAATTATGTCGTATAGTGTGATTTATAGAGGTTTGACATTTAAAATAAATTAAGTTTCATTTTGTCTGGTTTAAATGCTTTAATTTGAAATGGAATGTAGAAAAATGTGTACTGTAGGCCTAAATTCATTTGATTGCAATTACTGATAAATATAACAAGTTAGGTAAGGTAAATGGCTGAAGTTAAATTGACTGTCAGATTAAATCCCAGCAAATTTTATTCCTGTGTAACAACTTCATCTAGCCACTCACCACAGAAGAACTTTCAAAAGGGGAAGAAATGCACAATTCAATAGATATTTTTTATACATTAAAAAAATAACTTTTACAACAATTAAGATATTTGATATGAAAACGAAAAGGAATATTTGATAGAGATTACACTGTAACAGACGATGGCAGTGTCATTTGCATTCTGGTTATGGGTTACAAAAATAGCTAGACAAACCGATTTAAAGAAGAAAATGTATTTGTAGAAACCATTAAGATGCAGCATCAATTAAGGTCAATCTCGAGCATTGTGCTGCATAAAACAGAAAAAAATCAAAGCTATTTCGCACATTGTTTAACAATTAGTCCTCAACATGAGAGCTGACTTGTTCAGAGGTAGTGAGGAAAATAGCTTTCTTGGAACATTGGGCTCTAGTTGTTTCCCTGCGAGTGGGGTTTCAACCCTCAGGGGTGCACCATTCTCCTTGTCCCCCAGATGTCCGTAACACTTTCTACAGACTGCCTGATACATGTCGGTTCCACCAATCACCTCCACCTAAGAACAACAAGAAAGTTCGAGACGTTTTCTTTCCAGCCTAGACACACTGTAGTCAGACTCCTACTTCATTAATGTCCCTATAGACGTCAGAGGTTTGGTATCACTGATTTAAATGCACCTGTGACAGACAACCTGTTCTTTATTAGTTTGCTTCTCTATCCCTCCCCAAACCATATGTGCTGTAAGGACAGATGCTGACTAACTGCTAGGGTTCCTCACAATATATTCAAGTCTAATCTTAGTTTACTGTGCACTGTTCCTATATTATTTACATATTTCACCAACTTAAATTATAAATAAATTGTACATCAAGATGCTGTCCTTAGCCCCTCATTTTGATGTTCCTTACACTTTACGGGGTTCCATCTCAACCCGCTCACCTCCTTCTCTGCTCCCAGTCTTTTGGTGTACGCGGCCTCTTTGAAACACTGCATACAGACGGCATTCAGCTTCACGACGCTCTCGGCCAGGGGGACCAAGCTCAGAATATTTCCAAATGGCTGAGGAAACGCACAGGACAACACAGGAGTCAGACACAACTGGACGCAGTGGCAAAACAATCAGTAAACGCAATGGTTATCGATTAAGAATTCACACACACTGATTTGGTCATTGAACAGATTCTTATATTATTGTTCCACACCCTACTGCACAAACTGCCTTCTGTGTACTTAGCAACCATATTGCAATGCCCACACATACCATATTTTTGCACACATCTGTACTTGCTCGATGACAGTAGAAGCATCTGATCTCTTTTCCGAAGCATTTTCCCCTAGGTCCTATGCTGCACATTACACACACTAGACGTGTAACGTTTTCATAGCCATCGCCACACACCCCACCTTTCTCTGGAAGGTTCCATCCAGTGCAGCTACAATTATCGTTTTTCCCAAATTGGCCATTTCCTCACAAAACTCAACTGTGTCTGGGAACTACAATGACAAACAGATCAACATTAGATGTGCAGTACACAATATATAATCATAAAATACAAAGGGCTCTGCCTAAGATATTCACCCTTACAGCATTTTCTATTACAGCAACTTTTAACCAAAGCAACTTATACATGTAGTACATTTGTCAATAGATGAACAGATCATACAGCAATTCTAAGGAAACATTCTGTTAGAATAATGACAAAATGATGTTATTCAAAGCTAACACACATTACAAACACATCATTCAATCTTTAAAAAGAATTGCTAAACACAAATATGAAAAAAGTGCTTTTCTAATAGCAGGAAGTATTGTTATACTTTTAAAGAGAGCAGATAAAAGGGATCGTCATAGAGGTGGAGAGGTCAATTCTGAAATCACTTCAGCTCGGACAGCTTTGTATTGTTACGCCGTGAGGTGAGTGGAGTGCAAACAGACACGTACACAAAGCTGCCGGTCAAGCTGGTAGAACGGGCGGTCCCCCACCGGCGAGACAAACCCGGCAAAGGGATGCGGCGGCCCTCGGTGCAACCCTGGATGTTACAGAACCCCCTCCCTCCCCAAGGCGACGGAGACGGGACCACTCCGGAGCTCGGTCAGGCGACCCAAGCCTACGGCGGAGGCGTGGCCCCTTTGGGGCTTGGACAGGAACCCGGCGCCTTCGGCAGTGACGACAGGGGTTTCCCGGGCTGATGACGCTGGGCAACGGACAGCGGACAGCTTCCCCAGCGTGCCTCCACTGCTGGGCACTGGTCCAGCGCCAACCCCCAGGCGGTCCCGGTCTGCAGACCCTAGTTGGTGGCCGTGGGGGCATCCGACCTCTTGGCTCTAGTCGGTTTCAGCTGACCCCCGGCATCGACTGACAGCGCCCGCCTCTGGAGGTCGCGTAGTGGTCCCGGTGCGTTGCGCGATAGCAGCAGTTGAGCTCTGGCGTTGGGCCTTGACACGGGGCGGTTCTGGCAGACATCCCTGCGTGGAGCGGCTCTCTGACGCGGGTGGCTTTGGCGGACTCCCGGCGTGGAGCGGCTCTCCGACTGAGGCTGGGAGGCAGCGGCGACCCCGGCAGTGACCTCCCCTTGGTTCCGCGTGGTGGTTGGCCAGGCCAAATCCACCCCTTCAGGCCGAGCGGCTCCGGCGGACCCCTGACGTCCGGTAGACCCTGGACGTGGGGCGGCGGGGCAGCTCCGGTGGACAGAGGGGGTTTGATCAGAGGTGAGCAATAAGCCTAAGGATTAAGATGTCACGAAAGATGACTTGGAGAAGATATGCGGGGATAAAAAGACAGGTAGCAGCCCAGTTTGATACAATGAGACTTTGTAGGAGAGGGAATGTAGTCATTCACTTGCTTGGAGAAGAAGGTTACAAAACATTCAGCTGACAAGGAGTATGGGGGATGAGTTGATTTAGGCTTGGCATAAGGTCGTTTTGGCTTCAAGAAACTTCAAACTTCAAAAATGTTGAGGCATTTGTAGGATGAGCAACTTCATGCCGGTCAGACCTTTTCCATGTTCAACTACTGAAATCATGATATTTCATAAAATTAACCCTTTTACTATAGTCATATTTTGTGGATCAGACAGCTTAACAACAGTATGTAAATGATAATCAGGCATACTCACAAATTGCCCTTCATCAATTCCAATGACACAGGCTTGCAAAGCGAGATTATGAATCTCTTTCAGTTGGTTTGCTGGGATCGCGTCCATTGTGTTTCTAGTGCAAGGGAAATGCAACAACCTGTCTGTCTCAAAACCTTAAATTTAGAAGCTAGGCTCCATCATACTTACTTCTAAGTATGCTTATATAGACTAGCACCTAATGGGAAAACAATGTCTAGTTTTCCAGAGAACAGCAATTATATGTATACTCGTCATTAGAGACAGTTTGATATTTGAAATCCATCAAACACACACGCGTGGCTATAGTAACTATACTATCTACAAATCTGTGGCAATGAGGCATACAATTCGTATCATGATAATTAATAACATTTACCTGTCGTGTGTAGCCATGCCTTGGTCTGAATAACGTGTGTCTTTTGCATATTTCACCACCAAGCAGTTATACTGGGCGATTTGGAAGCGTCGCACTCGTCGCATTAGTTCAGTACTGCAAAATAACCACAAACTAATGAAACGTGGCAGAATATTGTAGGCCTACTGTCAGTCATGGCGGGATGATGGTGTCAGGAGGACTTCCATGTTTATATGTAAATACAACATTATTTTATAACAACAGTTTGTTACAGCACAATACTAATAATTTCTACGAGTTACAGACGTACCTCTTTCCAGAAAACATTGGTCCAAAAATTACCTGTAATGAGTGATTCATTTTAGTTAGACAGAAAATAACTACTAAGAACACAAAATAGCCTAACACTTCTTAATCCACATGCATAACATTTTAATTTAAACAGTAACAATGGTTAATAACACGATGTAATAATGCATGTACTTTAAAACTGTACAGTACAGACGACATTACCCTCTCCGTACCTGAATTTGTCCTCTTGCTTTTTGCGGGGAATTTGGAAGAATTCTCGGAACACCCAGGCAATCCATAACTAGTTCGTTCAATTTAGAATATAGTTAATATAAAAAGTACACAAAATTCCAAGGAACGAATGGGAAATACAGAATAAAGGCAACAGCGTGTATAGCACGAAGAAACAACTGAAGTTGAATAACCCGCGCTCAACCAGCTGGCATTCATAGATGTACCCAATGAAACACGCAAATGAAAGTAACGTGACATCACCAACCAATAAGAAACACGAAATCAGACGGCGCCAGATAAAGACGACTGATTTAAAAATATATAATGTTTAGCAATCAGACGTATTGTACGTATGTTTATATCAAAATAATGATTGTGCACGCTATGTAAACATACAATAATTTACAGTGGATAATAGCAAGTTTATACAAGTCAAGATTAGCCAAATTGTACCAGGAATGGGTTAATGTATCGCCAGGCGTCGGTTTCAAAGATCAGTTCCTCTTTGTTCAGTGAGGGTGACTTTTTCTTCCACAGCGAAAATGACAAACTGGGTTGATATGAAAAAAGATGTAAGATATTTTTTATAAATTCTCATCTTCAGAAGACTTCCTTTCCGTGTTGTACTTTGTGTGCATCAGTGCTACCGTACTGTTGGGGAAGAGTTGTCATTATTAACAATCAGCTGATTTTGTGTTCAGCGAGGACGCTGTTTGCCACAGCTATTGATCAGCCAGTTTTCTACTCCAACAGCTCAGCTAATAAATGGCTTGTGGCTATTGACAGTAGTTTGCCATTCTTTTGACAGGAGATCGAGAGGCAGTACTCTCCCAGCCATTGGTCCCACAGAATGTCGGCTGACGACGTGATTAAAGCTCACGTTGCAGCGCTCAAAGAAGGTTGGTCAGTTACAGTGTATGATCACAGCATACGAGAGACGGAGAGAGATCGGCTCGCACAGTTGGTCTCAACATAGCATGCAATTTGAGCAGGCAGGGAGGAGTACTCTCACTCGGACCGGTTAGTTTGGTTTGTGTTCGTGTTTGATTTGTTCTGGTAGACTACTTTATGTGTGTGCCTACTGTGTATGCAGGTACAGCGCGTGCGCGTGGCCTTGCTCAGACTCTACTCAACGTCCCATATGGAGAGGGAGAAGGAGAGAAATTGGATGTATACATCCCCACCACCACCTCTCTAGGTAGGGGACTTGTGCTGTGGATCAAAGTTCCCGACATATATCATTGTTGTCTTTTTATGGTGAAGATGGAAACGCAGTTTTACTCCCTATCTCAGATGTTCCACTGGTGGTCTATCTCCACGGAGGCTACTGGCAGTTCCTCAGGTGCAGAACTGCTCTCTGTGTCTCCTGAGACTGTACATGATGGTTAGATGTCCACAACAATGGCTGTATTCATGTTATTGTTTTTTTTTCTTCTCTCTGGCCTTATACACAGCAAGGAGGAGTCTGGATTTCTGGCAGTACCATTGGTTCATAAAGGTGTAGTGGTGGTTGCTGTTGGATATGACATTGCTCCCAAAGGTAATTATGATATTTCTGGTGCATTTCATATTCCATGTTAGTAGGCCTGTCACAATTATCGACTTATCGTGCAATATAATATTGCCTGTTGCATTTACATGCGTGTTGCTGACATAAGAAAGTTAGCCATGTTTTCTTTTTTCTTTTCAAGGTTTATTTTTAATAATTAGCCAAGCAATGCAATTGGTTTGACCAATCATAACAAACCATTAATGTCAAATTACAATGGTGGAACAACATTGTTTACATGATTCTGTCAATAATATAGTTTATCGCAATTATTTCTGGGACATTATATGACCAAACAAAAATAATTATCGTGACAGGCCTACATGTTGGCCTTTAACAGGATGTGTATCTGAGCACCTGAGTGTGCGGCTTCCATTTGTCAGCCTGTAATATCGACCGCCTCAGGAATGGAAGAACGTGAGCGCAGCTGTACTGTGTGTTTTCTTTAAGGGAACATGGACTTGATGGTCTCTCAAGTGCGCAAGAGCATCGTGTCTGTCATTCAGCAGTATTCTCACATCAGGTATCTACAGTATGCTTTTGGTTGGTACTGCTTTGTCCACCTTTCACTCAGGGGAGCTTGTCCATCACAGTTCCAGATGATGTAAGGATGCCTTTAAAGGTTAATGGAACATTTAAATACTCAAATATGGCATCTAACCGCGGTGTATAAACCTTTACACACACATTAAGACACTGTTTTCAGAATGTCATATGTATCCTAGTCACCGTAGAGACCATTTGACCATGACTTTGACACGTCCTGCCCAAAATGAAAGCATTGATCTCTTGATGCGCCTACAGTGGCCTGTACCTTTGTGGCCATTCTGCAGGGGCCCACTTGGCTGCTATGGTTCTCTCCACTAACTGGACCCAGTACGACATCACGCCTCAGATCAAAGGTGAGGGCCAGCAGATGAGATGGTGTGAGAGCTACGGCTTGACCACGTTCCATTGGTTATTCATTGAAGAGACAGCTAGCCTGTGTCACAGTGACCTGGAAGTGATGTGGTGAACTGTATCTAGGCTGTAATCAGAGATAACCTGATTATCACAGATCTGAGTTTAGCTGGTAGATTAGACTAGTAAATTATTGCGTAGTGAAAATAGTGTGTGTGTGCGTGCACACAATCAGCCAACTCTGACCCAAACCTGAACAATGTATTTAGACAAGAAGTGTACACCTCATCAGTAGCACAGTTCCAGGTTACTGTAAAATAGGCCTATCAAATATACACTGCAATGATTTCCAAAAACAAATGATGCATTGCTGATTTGTTGTTTCTTGTTTTGTTTTTGTCCGGACTCCTACGGTCTTGCCTCCCAACCTCCTAACAGGTGCTTTCCTAGTCAGTGGTATATATGACCTTCAGCCTATACTGTCTACTTACGTCAACGAGCCTTTGAAGATGACAGAGTATGTAATAGGGTTTTTACTTCCAGTCAATAGCTGTGACAGAAGGATAGAGGAGTTTTGCAGTATTTCAAAATAAGCCTTGTTTTTGTGACGCAGCGTCATTACATTTTATTCTAATAATTCCAAAGGCTTGCCAATGGGTTTGATTGTTTGTAAAATCTGATAATGCCACAAGTAGTTCCGACTGAACTTCCACAACATCTAAAGCTGTTCTCTTCAATACAAACACACCTCACTGAAAGGTTGGGGTAGCTCTTTAGGCAACAGGGCTCATTGCCCTATTAGCCCTTTTAGAACTAAAATCAGTGCTCTGGCACTTGCTATCGCTTCCACAAAACGCCTTGTGTGCCTTTTGAGAATCTTGCTTAGTATTCAAAGACAAAAGGTTGTGTGTCTATTGTATGTAATTGTGCTCTGGAAATATGGTATAGACGCTCAATGTGTTATGTTTCCTTAGTTAGCCTGTCAGTGCAAATCAGTGATTGTGCTTTCTCTTCGCTGTTGTTCAGAGAGGTGGCACTAAGAAACAGCCCCAACTCTCTGGTTTCCCAGCTAAAGTCCTCATCCGCAGGCTGTAACATTGTTGTCGCTGTTGCACAGAATGACTCTCCTGAGTTCCGGAAGCAGTCAGATGACTACTATCAGGTTAGCACTCCACATTGGTCAACACTAATTATTCATGTTTTATTTATTTATTTTTATTTACTCCAATCTACGTTACTATTAACGTCCATTTGGTATATGGGTACACACTGTAAATTGTTGCTGTGTACATTGTTATTTTACTTTCCTTCCATTTGGTCTAAGGCGTTAAAGTCGTCAGGTTTGAATGTGACTATGGAGGACGTTCCCCACACGGACCACTTTAATATCATTGAGCAACTGGTGGACAGAGAGTATCACCTCACAAAGGTGCGTGCACGCACGCACACGCAAATAGCTGTATTTCTTCCCTTAATTATGAAAGAAAAGGTGTAGTAGACTGAGGTGGAGCCGAAGCCGAATACAGTATTTAGATAAGCACAAATAGTTAGTTTTTTCAAATATTTATTTTGAACAAATATATCTTTGGAATTATTTGTTTTCAGAGCAAGGGGGATACCTGTGCTCCGCCTGCTTCGCTGTAGTGACAGGAAGATAACGAGAGTAGAAGTCACAGAAAAGTTATAAGAGCAGCGCAGGTTTCAAACCTTAAAACAGGCTAAATGGAGAGATATCTAGCTGTTGCTGTGCCACTCTTTCATCTTTAAAGACGTAGAAGAGCTTGTTAGACCATGGATTAGGCTAGTGGTGTTATATGCACCTATATGCTTGTGCGACACAGCTGTCGCTACGACGATAGTTACTGCAATTTCCATTTCATTTTTCCACTTCTGTGCAGAAGTAAGTTATATGTGTGTGCTTCTTCATTTAGTAACTGTTCTACCTTGTAGTTCCATTAAAGTTTGCTTTAGTTTACAGTTTATTTCTTTTTTCCATCTCCTCTATAGCTCCTATTGAAGATGATGAGTAAAAGCTGAGAACAGTTTGATCTGCTAGTGTCAACACACGGTACTAAACAGTGTTGTCTATATTTGTAAACTTGCACAATATGTAGAATTTATTAATAATAATAATAATAATAATAAAGTTTTATTGTGGCAAATGTCACTAAATGACAACAGTATGCATCATATAGTCATATTTTGGTCGATAATGCATGTGTAATTTCTTTTTGTGATACTGTTTTTGAACTGTTGTCGTTGGCCAGAAAATACTTACTTTTCACACATACATTCAGAGATATTTACACATTTCAACACGTTTTTAAAAACCATAAGCTAACAATACCAACTTTACAATAGCAGGATAACAATGGAGCTATCACCTCATTTATTCACCCTTCATATTCTTACATTCATGTCCAAAAACCCACCGTTCAGTTGGTGTAATGGATAAAGAGTGTGATACCCAAGTTCCAGATATCCCAGGTTCAAACTCACATAAAAAATGATATATAATGGACATTTGATAGGTCGTCCTGCATGTCAATCAAAACACCTCGCTTTTCTGGTACTGACGCAGCCAGCGCTGTGCACATAATTTCCCCAAAGTGTCGATTCAAATCGACACAACATAATAAAGACGACAAAAGTTATATAAACTATGCACAAAAAGTAAGGACATTTGTGAACACTTATGGGATCAGCTTTAGCGAGCTGTTCATGCCAGAGTGACAAACGCAACCACGTTGGCTGACTTGTGACATAAATGCTGGTTGAAGAATGGGATGCCATCCCACAGCAGTGTATGACCAGCATGAGGAGGTCGGTGCAGGCTGTTGTGGCTGTGCATGGTTCTTCCATACGCTACTGATGCTCCTGCTTGTTAAATGAATAAATTGCCAATATGTTTCTTCAGATTTAAATCATCCAATTCACCAAGTACGACACCAAACAAGTCAACAGTAAATAAGTTTGGTATTGTCAGAGAAGATTTGGCCTATTGTTTCATGGGCACAACCCACATACTCGGATCTGCTGCCCAAGGGAAACAAATAAGGCTTTCCAATGGTATACAATGTATTGCCAAGAAGCATTGTTACAACAAAGAACAAATCTACCTAACACACATTTCTTTACATTTGATGGTATGTTTAGTACATTTTAAACAAATTAATGCTACTAATACTTATAAAGTAATTGTTTACATTGGTGTGTTGTTTAATAATTGATGTGTTAGAAATGATTACAGAACAATATATGTATATTACAGATTAAGATTTACTCCTTGTGTGATTATAAAATGTATATTTTAGCCTACATTGTGTGCGCGCGTTGTGGTTTGAAATGTCTCCCTCTTGAGTTGATAAAAATGGCAGCCAATCTGGTGGCGGCACTGTGGCGGCACCGTAGCCTTGTAGCAAAGGAACATTTTCGGCACAACTCTGACTGGTCGATTCGTCGCCGGGAATGCTTACAGCTTCACCGATTGGAAGCGATGAGGAGCCTGCAGAGCGGAATCGCGAAAATATCTGTCACCAATTAAACAACAATATTCTTTTTGACAGGTCAGTAGGCTACACTGTTTATGAAAGTTAAAATAAATCCTGTTAATGCAGTTTGCCTGGATCACGTTTAATATGAGCACTGTATGGAATGTTAGCACACTGAAGTTGCTAGCTCATCAACCTTTTTGTATCGACATGTTCTGAGTTCGATGGCATCGATACATTCTACGTACGGTACCGTACCTTGGCGTCCATCTGAATTAAATATCCAAAGTTTAACGGGACAACGGTCTCTATCCATGACCGGTATTATCTTATGGCAACCAAGTTTACTAAATAGCCGGCGAACGCGTCTTCGTTCCTGACTTCATGGCTGTAGAGTCTATAGTCATGAAAATAAAAATATATATTGAAATATTTGGTAGTTAAGTCAAACGTATGTTTGCCATAGTAGTTGCATATTTCTTGCCTTAAAGAGGTCAAAGAAGGATTTAGTGTGCAGTTAGGAAACACCATTACCGTACTGACTACCGGTACTGGAGAAAGAAAGAGATGTCAGTCCTTTACTGAATGTAAACAAAGTATGAGATGATAGATGATAGACTGTGTTTTACTGTTGGAAGACTATACGCTACATTCAGTGGAACATACTATATTTACTACAATACTATAAATAGGACAGTGTTTGCACCACATTAGTTGTAGATCGTGCCTTAATGTATGTTAATCTGTTCAAAAACATGCCTGTTCCTGTGCAATAATAAATTCACGTTGTCACGTCAGTCTGCTGGACCTTTGTTAAAAGCACTGATACAGTATGAACATTAGGTAATGTTGAGGGCTGTGTTGGAATAAGAAACAAATTATATGTAAATCAGATTTGTAATGGATGCAGATCTATTGCGTGTGTCTTTTCAGATAACTTCTTGCTTCAGAGAAAGCTGTAGTATACAGCATGTCTGCTAAATGCAGTAATAACAGAACGCATTTACACAATAAAGCCTGAAAGTGTGAAATATGATGCCAGACTGATGTAGCTTGCTGGGTGACCCGTGCCCATGGCAACACAATATTACATTTCGTTCATTAATTAACAATTATAGAACTATATAATAACAATGCACAGCCAATGGTCACCTTGAATTTGTTTTAAAATGCATTATACAGTACTTTGTATTTTGTACTTTTACACAAAGTGCAACACTTTGATTACAGTGATCGGATAAAGTGAAGACAAAGTTGTGTATCTCTGATACTAAATACTTTTTTTTAAATGAATGTAGTGTATGTAATATAATTGAATAAAAATGTACCAACTAACTACCTGTAAAACCAAAACAGCACTTATATTGTTATATATCTATGTAGGTCTATGTACTGTGTACTTGCCTAGGCAAATGTTATATTTAAAGGTCAAATAAAATGTCAAATTAGCCTAGCTGTAGACCTGACCCTTATTCTGGAAGCTGTGTTTCTGTGACTAGTAGGGGTTACATGTGGAACCTGAGATCACTTTGACTAGACACACTATCTACTGTGAGAGTCGAAGCATTGTTGCAGCATATCTCTAACCAAGTTAAGATATCGTACTGCATGTCAATCAAAACACCTCGCTTTTCGGGTACTGACGCAGCCAGCGCTGTGTCCCAGACTTTCTGTAAGGAAATGCTGGCTCTGCAAGACTAAGTCGTGACAAACTTGTCTGAATGCTAATGTTTAATCTTAGAATTTTGCACGTAATTTCCCCAAAGTGTCGATTCAAATCGACACCACATAATGTGACACAACCCCTCTATTTTTAAATTGTTTTAAATGTAATGCAATTTGAATGTTAACTGTTGTTTATTAAAAATTGTATTACTTGTTATTAACAGACGTGAGTGTGCATATGTGTGTTTGTGTGTGTGACTATTGAACCACAACACAAAATGAAAACATTTGACATACTAAAAGGAAAGAGACATGGAATCCCATCACAGATTACTAATGAAAGTAACTTGAGCCAGTTGAGTCAGTGGCCACGTACGGTACAGGCCTCTCGGCCAGTAGGAGAATGCCTACGGAATACTTGTTATGCATTTCTAAAGGGTCCATCATTTGAACAAACAAAACACTGTGGTGGGCCAATAACAATGAACAATAAGAACTATGCTCTATTCTCTTTTCACATATCCTTCATTCACTCATCCAGCAGCTATAGATAACACATTTGTTTAATAACTACTCTCATTTGTCCTTTTAATAATAATTCCAGGACAAGATAGCCACCACTGCTGCACAAAGCCTGGGAGCAGGGATGACCATAGTCCCATGACCCCATTTCGTTTTGCCATTTGGGGCCTTCCTCCAGCCCTGGCATCCATGACAGGCGCCGCGACCTCTGACCCTCGCTTTCGCCTAAAATGGAGGGCTATCGTTCTGGTGATGCTGCTTGCCATCTTGCCACTGTTGTACATACATCGGTCGGTGGGGGACAGAGACGTCTCCGGTTACTATAGCGACAGGGTACACTGGCAGATGAACCACAAGGGCAGCAGGATGCTGGGTAACACAGTCTGGCAAGATGTTGCCACTGGGAGCCTGGTCAACCTGCAGAAAAGGCAAAAGCCTTACAACGACACGTACCCTCTTAGTCCACCGGAGAAGACGGCGCGCGGCTTCCGCTACCGCATCGGCGTGATCGCAGACCTGGACACGGCCTCACGCAGCTCCAAGGACCAGACATGGTTCAGCTACCTGAAAAGGGGTCACCTGACTGTCTCCGAGAGTGCTGATAGGCTGGAGGTGGAGTGGGATGCCGACATAGTCACCCTAGAGAGTCATCTGGCCGAGAAGGGGAGAGGTGGGGAATGAGAGCCAGTTTAAAATATGTATACACGCATACATTAATGCCTGATGTATGTACAGTACTAGGGCTTGTGCATTGGTTCAGGCTGTACGTTAAGGTATACAGCGGGTTCCCACTTGAACGTGCCTTTGGTTGACTTGACTCCTCGTCCTCTCCAGGAATGGAGCTGTCTGAGCTGTCTGTGTTCAATGGACGCCTATACAGTGTGGACGACCGCACAGGCGTGGTTTACAGGATAGAGGGCAAGCAGGCTGTCCCCTGGGTAATACTGCCTGATGGGGACGGCTCGGTCTCCAAAGGTCAGTCGCATGTCATGTTTTCTGACTTGGACCCACTGAAAGTCCGGGGGAGTTTTCCCTCTGTAAAATCTCTATTTGTTATTAATGTGTAACAGGGCAGACATCACCGTTATGTGATATCTTAGTGTAATATTTAGAGTCGCCAGTAGAGGCTAACATTTCCCTACGCAAGTTTGTCTGGACCCGAGCTGGCAGGAATGCTCTAGCTGAGCCTGAAACCCACTTGTTTTTCCCCCGCGTCTTTCAGCTCCCGATATGATCTGTTGTGCAGGGTTCAAAGCAGAGTGGTTGGCAGTGAAGGACGAACACCTGTACGTCGGCGGCCTGGGGAAGCAGTGGACCACAACAGATGGCGAGGTTGTCAATGACAACCCAGAGTGGGTGAAAATTGTCGGTCACCACGGAGATGTGGAACACAAGAGCTGGGTGTCGCACTACAATGCCCTGCGGAGCGCAGCGGGGATCCAGCCACCAGGTGAGTTCTCATCCCTGATTGGTTCCTCTGAATAGGTAAAGGTAGGTACACTGTAAATACAGCGGCAGAAAAAATTAAGAGACCACTGAAGCAGTTTCTCCGATTTCTCCGACATATATATTATTAATAATAATAATATTTTACTTACATATATGTATTATTTACATTTACAGTATATTTATACAATAACATTTTAAATAATGTACAATGGTGTCTTAGTTCTTTCCACGTATAGTAAACATTATTGTTTACTATACGTCCTGAGCACAGAATGACATCACACTCCCTGTGTGTGTTGTCACCCGAGCTCCTCTGTTCCTTGTTTCCATATTCCAGTTTGCCATGCTAGCATAGTAGTGTGTGTGTGTGTGTGTGTGTGTGTGTGTGTGTGTGTGTGTGTGCGCGCACGCGCGTGTGTGCGCCCCCAACACTGGTCACTTTTTGGTTTGAGACGTGGCATGCTTAGTGCGACATCTAGTGGCAGAAAGTAATATATCTGTAGAGCCAAACAAAAACAAAAAAAAACACAAAAGAAATGTCCCCGTTTTCGAACCCCACCCTAGGATAGGAAACATATCGAGGTATGAACCAAATTATCGATTTTATACCATTACTGTACATTTACCCCCAGTGTGTGTGTGTGTGTGTGTGTGTGCGCATGTGTGCGGCCTAGAAGCATTTGTTTCGGCCTGAGATGCTGGCGCGCTTAGTGCGACATCTAGTGGTAGAAAGTTGTATCTGCTTCTAACTCCAGTGACTCCTTATGCGAAACACTCCAGGATACCTCATCCACGAGTCGGCAGTGTGGAGCGATCGCCTCCAGCGGTGGCTGTTCCTGCCGCGTCGCGCCAGCCACGAGCGCTACGAGGAGCTGGCGGACGAGCGCCGCGCCACAAACCTGCTCCTGTCCTGCCCTGCCGACTTCAGCCACATCACGGTGACACGCGCGGGCCCGCTGAGCCCCACCCACGGCTTCTCCTCGTTCAGACTCGTTCCCAACACGCGCGACCAGCTCGTCCTGGCGCTCAAGTCGGAGGAGGACGCCGGGAAGGTCGCCACCTACATCCTGGCCTTCACGCTGGACGGCCGGGTGCTGATGCCCGAGACAAAGATAGGAGACGTGAAGTATGAAGGGTTGGAGTTTATTTAATATGTCATGTTATATTATAGATATACTCATGTTATTAGCTCTCTCTATATATATAGTTAATAAGGTGAGTGTCCTTCCAGTTAAAGGAGAAGGGGCTCTTTGCACACAGGACTTCATACATGTAATTGTTGTCCTGCTTTATTATAATCAAGATATCTTAAGATTTCAGGAATGCTACTAGTACTGAACTTCTGTATCTGGAGAACATGAAAGGAACAACCAAGAGAGGAGTTGAGAAGGAGGATGAATACATGGTAGAGATGCATAGGTCAGGGCTACCACCACCGACCCACTCCACCTGGTGTATAGGATGAGGCTGTTAAAAGTCCTAATGCCACCTGGTCACATGACTAAATGCACTGCCATAACTGGAGACATAACAATCCAGTGGTGACTGTGAAATACTGCCCTTAAAAACCTTGGTCACTCAGTCAGCATATAGAACATTTAAGTCATTTAAACAATGCTTTTATCCATAGCGATATATACTGTATAGCAACATATAGATCAAATATATTTAGTAGCAGCAGGTCGGGGTTATGTAGG
This sequence comes from Forbesichthys papilliferus, assembly GCA_025399855.1. NCBI lineage: Eukaryota > Metazoa > Chordata > Actinopteri > Percopsiformes > Amblyopsidae > Forbesichthys > Forbesichthys papilliferus. The sequence continues at coordinate 22,184 of JAODOY010007081.1, read as the reverse complement.
CTCAAGGATATATCTATCACACAATGGATATATGTTGTAGAAGCAGGTAAAACACTACAAATAATTTAAGAGAACCTACAACATGCATACTATTATGTTAATACTGCACAATCAATGCAGTGCAATGAGTTGGTCATGGTGGGCGGGGTGGATACAGCGGCAGTCCGCGGGGCAGTGTGCAAAGCATAGCGGAGAAACAGTCCCGAAAATGCTTGCAGTGCGTTTTCCACGTTGACCCAATAAGTCATTGATTGAACCTGTTGTAGGACCTCCCAGACAATTAGGCTCTATCTTTCTGAGGAGGGAGCTTAATGTGGCACGGTTTGCTACATTTGGAGCCCATTAGCTTTTTCATTTGAGTATCCCGACACTTACTGGATTCTTTAAAAAGGCGTTGCCACTGCCATTTCTGACTTAAAGTGTCACAGTCCTGACATTCTGCTTTCATACACTGTTCATGTCTCAGGAGTGTTTTAGTTATGAGCAGTCCAGTTTTCTTAGAAATTACATAATTTCGTTACTTTTATCTAGAAACCTCCACTGTTCAAGGAAGAATATTTATTCGGCACAAATTAAACATTTTACAATATAATGCAGAACTACTTGAATTTTTATACGTTATACCTACATGTTGTTTGTTGAACGTGGCCCTTTCCAAACACTCATCACTTAATTTATTCGTATATTACTGTATAACGATCAGTCCTTAAATATAGATTAATACATTTAATGGGTGAGTTGTATTGAAAGGGTCCTCCAATTTACGATGATGTAACTTATGTTTTATTCAACTGAGAGATGTTTTGTCCTCAACGTTAAAACAATGAACTACATTGAACTGACACTGTATCAGCAATTTTAATAAGTCTTTAATGTATTTTTAATGGAATAAACACACCAATTATTTAAAATGTAATGAGTTCTGAGTTTCATAATGAATGACAATTAATTGGATTAACTTTCTTTTAGGATTACACCAATTGTGACATTTTACATGTAAAAATACTTTATAAATACATTATAAAGTTAATGAAATTTAGTTTCCCCAGGTAATTAGGCAATTTTCACAAGCAGACCCCTGTGCTAATGTAGATAATGCTGACATCCTGAGTCATTGATATTTAAAGCTGATATGCAAGTACAGACAATTTGAGGAGAAAAACAAGTCAATCTCCTTCATCAGCTTGTTGCCATCGTAATGACATCTTGAGGTAAGCCAGCCATGTAAATGGTTTCAAAGGAACCCAATTTAGTGTAAAAGTCCAACATCCTCTTGTCGCTCTGCCTCAACTCACAGAAAATCCCTTTGGATCCTGGATAAGAATCGAGGGAGTCAATGAGTTATTTCTCATTTCTCTATTTATGGTTTGTTAGTTACATTTAATAGAATTTCAGGACTAACCAGAGCTCTTGATTGATGAGATCAGACTGCCAATCATGCGCTTGGCAGGGGTGGAGGCTATAACACGAGGAAGCACTTGCATAGTGACCAGGGAGGGAAAGTCTCCATGCACTGAACAACACACTGCCCCCTAGAGGTAGGAGAGATAGTCAAAACTACACACCGTGACAATAGAAGTAACATCTGCAATGGGTTTTTAAATGTTTGTCAAAAGGGACAAATGTTATGTCCCCACCCCACACACATCAATCCCTGTGAGAACCACTAGCTACAATACCTTGGGATCATAATCAATAGAATTAGAGAGCCTCACAGCTGATGGATCAGGAACTTACTTGCAACTTGGCAGCAACTGGTCTCACGTCAGTAAGTCCCAGGGCATAGCCACAGACCCCCGTGTCATCCTCCAGCACAAGACCACACAATGGGGAGGGGGGCAGGTCTCCTGCAGATAGCCTGAAGTAGTATCAGAAGATTAGTGGGATGGGATAGAAGGTATATGACAGATCTAAAACACACTTACCAGTCACTAATAAGCTGAGGTTTTGCCATTAAGGAAATCCTTTCCTCTCCATCTCGCTGTATATCCCTGTAAATCCGCTGCACTTCCATCTAGGAGTAAACACTGCAATGTAAAGGGGTGTATATATTGGTGCTGCAGGAATGTTGCCTGCCACGCTGCCTCCTTTACCTTGTCTTCAGGGCAGTATGGCCGTATGGAGTACACTGCTGTCATTGGCGGATGTCGGAAGAGGTCCCTGTTTCCATGGCAAGGCAGCATCCTCTACAAATACCAAATAGTAGTCATTACATTATTTCGTGATGAAATAGAAGTTAAGATCAAATAATTTTGTAGTTTCAGTACTCGCATACGAGATGTATAACCCCCCTTGCAATACATGATATTCCCCCTCCCATAACAATGCTGTCTGTTACTCAACAGAGGCCACAATAAAACGAATGGAGTGCAGTTGTAGAAGAAGCCAGGTATTTGTGGAAATCTAGCCTATTATTCGACCTACAATAAGATCACATTTCACAGGAAACACAGGGATTATCTTCACTCAATAAGCTAAGTTAATATCATATTGATATTATATTGTAAGATCATAGTTTGAGTACCTGAAACTCTCCAGAGAGCCCTCCTCTGAAGCCCCAGGGTTCAGGGTCCTCGTTCATCAACTGAGCCGAGGGTTTACAGCGCCCCCCTGTGGAAATTATGAGAAAGTATAATTCGGACAGACCTGTTTATGTGTTCACTTTAGATAGTGTGGAAAGATAAGTTTTGTCCGCTACCAAGTGTTTTCAAGTATGCTCGGGCCAGGCCGACACCGCTCTTGATGTCACAGATGTAGTTGTAGAGGTCGTAGAGGATTCTGCGGTTGGGCACGTTGGACAAACGGTTGAACATCTGCACCACTGCTTCACACATCCCGTCGAAATGCTGCGCTCTGGAGTGCCACTCTGGCGTCTGAGAACATGCCAGAAGTGATGAGAGCAGCAACGTTAGGAGGGGCAGGAGATAAGACAACCACAGTGTTGGAGGAGCAGGTTAAGGGGGTGTCGTTTGACTCCTTCTGAAAATGATGGCTGTAAAGCCCTTTGAGACTGTAATGTGATTAAAACCCTGTAAGAATGTCACTTAGCTCTCCAATATACACATTTACAAATGTTTATTTAAAAAAAAAAAACATGTTTACTATCAATGGCAAGACAATATAACATACTGCCTATGTAAATGTATTCTTAAAAATTTAAATTAAAATTACCAAATGTGTTTTTTGGAGCGCTAAGTGATGTTTTCTTTGGACTAAAATATGTTTTCCATGGTTTTAAGGGACATATAAACACATTTGAATTGACTTGACAACTGACACCTTCTCTGCGGAGACACCGTTCTTCAGCCAGTCCAGTTCTTGCAACATGCTCTTGGCCCTCGGCCCGTGTTCATAGGGGAGATAGAAAAGCTCAGAAAGCAGGGTTAGGTCGTGCAGGGTCAGGGGTTCCGCGGTATACAGTGGGTTCTCCCCAGGACCGGGGACGTAGGCGGTCTCTGCCACGTCAGTCTGCATGGGCTCCTCCTCTAAAGATGCTTTCTTCAGTCGAGCTGTAGGACGTTGAGGTCCTATAGGAAATAATTTCATCAATTTCTTTTTTATTTTTAACTCATTCATATATATATATCCAGCTGTGCTTAATTAAAGAAGCTACCTCCGGGTTGGTCCGTCATGAGAAACTCCTGCAGCCAATCAGTGAGGGCCAGGGTCAGGGCCTTTTGAGGACTGTAGATCCCTTGTTCCTCATCAACTGGTGGATGGTAAATATGTTGAGATGACAGGAGGATTAGAGCAATGCGTTTATGTCATTGAAGGTGTAAGCATGTTTGTGGTGCGTATGTGTTAGCTCGGACTACTTGTACCTACCTGTACATACAGCATCAGTTATACACGTATAAAAACTCACTCATCTCCACGTTCCTTTGCCGTCCATCAGGAGAGGCTTTGCACCATGTAGCCAAGGTGTGTAAGGCCACATAGTTCAGGTAGAACTCACAGTTGGGATTGGTCAGAACGCCTTTCAGTTTGGGAATCAGCTCTGTTGGGCGGTCCTTGGAAGTACAGTTAAGAGAACATAAAGAAAAACAAGACGTTTACAGGAAGATTTTCAGTTCATTTCATTTCATTTTCATTTTCATTTCATTTTCATTTGTGCACAATAACAATACTGTGATAGTATTATTGGAAATTAAATGCTTGACTTTCAGACTCCCAATATAACATCAGAGAAATGTGTAGTAGAATGAAATAATAAAAATACAAATGTGTAGTGTATGTAAAGTGTGTCCCGTGATGATGTTAAGAGGTTGTAAACTAATATTCACAAAAAACTGTCCTTCATTTCAAACTTTAAGAAAAATGGCCAGTATTAAAATGCCCATTAAAGGTAGCTTTTGCAAGCTAATTGTAAGCTAATACACGTTTTGCCAAATTAACCAAATGTATTACCATACTCTGTGCGTGCTGAAAAAAAGAATTCGATACTTGAACAGAGCCCTGACTCTATGAATAGGAACATAAATAAAGTGGAGAACATTGGCAAACATTTTATAGTTATAGAAAGATTTGCATTGTAATGTATTTTAATAGAGCAAAAATTGATCGCTTTTGGTCTCTTAAGTGGGCGTGTCACCAAAGACATTTTGCTGTGGAGGTTAATGTAAGCAGCGCCCACACAGCTAAATCTTCCATGCATTGCCTGAAACCAAGTACATTTATTTAAAACTGTTTGCTGCAGAAATATTGGTGTGGCCTCAGATTCATCGTAGGCACTTCTTATATACCGTTCCGGTACTCAAAATTTTCATTAACGCACCCAGAGATAAATGATGGGCAATAGTACGGTGAAATCCGTGTACCTCCCCATTGACTCGCATGGAACACAGGGTCGTTCTGGTCTGCATAAATGGTGAAAAGTCACCCCTTTCCTTCCAAAAATCGAACGTGCTTTGCTTCACAACACGTTTCGATATGTGGAGCGGCGCCGCAGTGATATTGTTTTGATTTGAGCTCAAAGTTAGCAAGCGATCTCAAGAATGAGTGACCCCGCCTTTAACTGATCATCTAAATTAGGGCTGTCAGTCGATAAAAAAAATGTAATTGTGATTAATCACATGCTTTACGTAATTAATTGTGATAAACAAATTGCATATTTTTAGCTGTTCAAAATTTAACCCAAATGTTTTTCCCCAAGTGTGATATTTTTATAACAAGATATGCCAGCGTTATGCAAATGTTTGTATACAATTATAACACGGGGAAAAAACATTTGGGTAACATTTTTAATAGGTACAAATATGCAATTTGATAATCTCAATTATTTACATAAAGCGTGTAAGCCATTTTTTTTAATCAACTTTTAATCTAAATGTTTATTTTGCTATTTACTTTGTAAGGCCCCATGAAGAGTCTTTGGGGGTCATAATCGTTGGCATGGATGTTGTCCCAGATAACCGGGTGCCTCTTCAGGACAGAAGACACCTCATCTATGGACTCAACAGAGATCACGTGGGACACCACCTTGGGACCTAAATGAAAAAACATGTTAAAGACTATGCAATAAGTGACTTATGTTATACCCCAACTCATCTAGACATATTACTTAAAACGCATTCTTACCGGTCCATAACACATCTATTCCAGGAAGCAGCTCGTCCCCTATAGTGCGGAGATAGGAAGACTGGGAAACATTTGGAGTGCAAAAGGCTGCACAGTAATCTATGGATGAAAAGATGGAAGAACAAGGAAGAATGGTCAGTGGTAAATTCAGATAAGATAATTCACTTGATAAGAGCTCATATGTCACAGTGCAACAAAAGGGTCCAAATTGGCACTTTTCTGGAAACCCATGTATAAATGGCACTAAGACATGGCTATCTAATAGGGCTACACACATCCATCCATTACATACAGATCCCTCTGGCTAACAAATGCACAGAATATATATTTATTTAGAGCTTCAAATCCTACTGCTTTCAGCTCTCCCCCCCCTATCACAACATGGCGTTGGATATTTGGGACGTTTCTATGTGTATCTGTCTGTGCCATCTTTACATTGACAGACAGGGCATTCTACAACCTTCTGACCTGTAGGGCAGAAGAGGAACACATCAGGGTCTCCCAGGTGCTTGTAGACCTCGTTAGTGATGGCCACTTGGGCGTGAGCGAAGGAGCTGAACGCCTGCTTATCTGCTGGACACATCTCGGACTCAATGTCGTCAAACAGAAGAGAGAATGACCTGCAGCCAAACCCTTTGACCTGCAGAATCAACGATGTACGCTTTATGAATGAGAATTTGAGAGGAAACTGACATCGGTAGATGTCAAACTCGGACAAAACCATTGACAGCGGGACAAAATTATATAAATGAGATAAAGATGATCTTTTCAGCTACACCCTTTTTACAGTACATTGATCATACCTGGCATAGTTTCCTCTTCAGGGCATTAACCTCTCTTGGGTTGGAAAAGGTAATGTCCAGGCCAGGAGAGATAGCATAGACAAATTCAACGTCATGCTGTTTAGCTGCAGATATCAATGCTATCAGTTGTTCTACATGGGACAGTAAAACAGATAGTATGAGATATTCACTATACACACAAATGTTGAAGAGATTATGTGTGCGATAAAACTATAAAATCACCAACATTGTTACTGAGATGAATAAAACATTCATTGCACAGTTGGATCCAAAGGTTTCTCTTGCTTGGGTGATTCCACACCCAAAACAAACACTCACTGTGATTGATCTACTTGCAGCATAAATTAAAACGTAGACAGGATTAAAAAGATGTAAATGGCCCTAACCTGCCTCCTCCACCGAGTACAGTTCCCTCCAGTACATCCTGTGTTTGTAGTCATCCTTAGGGGCATATAGGTACGTATTCAAACCCCACTTCTGCTCTCTACAACACAACAAAGGTGAAAGCATAATCACATATTGACCACCATACAGTATAATGCCAAATACGAATAGTTTTTACTGGACACTGCCTAAAACAGCTTATGCTTTTTAGCTCCAATATATATAATATTTAAACACAAATATGCATAGATCACAGACAGCTATAATAGACCTCATAAAATAACAACAACATATAGACAGACAATTACTACAAAGTTAACAGAACAGGCTACACCTCTGTGGGCCTACAACCATGTGCATCAAGAGGTAATGGCCTGATAACCTTTTGAATAGTTCTGTTCTTTGATCCATAGTCCATGGTCGTCCATAAAAACCTGCACAAACACCATGTTAAAAAAAATGTCAGGAATTTATCTGCGATCTACCGTAGATATTATAATTGCATTTAGGATGAAAATATACACATTTCATGTTTACAATGGGAGTGCGTGATACTTTACACCTTTGCACTCTATATTTGTTGAAACACTCACCTTCGACTACTCCACTGATGAATTCGCGTCTTGTCACAGGGTTGGATGCACCCGTTCCGATGTCCAAATTCGACATGGTTATTTCGAGTTTCGAGTAAATTCGAGTTTTTTCTAAAACTCCACTATAAAATTGTTTAGATAATTTACGGATTATTGTTGTTCTAGTTTTATAATGTTTCCTTTTATTGCACCATGTATTTACACCTGCCCACAGTGTGCCAGACGAATCCTGATCAAACAATGCAGTGTCACATAATGAAAGTGTATTTTAGTGGTGTAATTCGTGGAAGGTATTACCGTCTAATAACAAGGAAGCGATTTCTCGTGGACGGTTGAAAGACCAATGAATAAAGTGTCGAATGCATCATTGAATCCTGGTAGGATCGCACATCAGATGCACGTAACGTACGTGTAATCCTGGTTAACGTCATAAAGGGGCAGTACTTTTATTGAGTACGAAGCCCAGTTTCCACTTACAACTTCCACTACAGTACTGACATATTACATGTTTCTAAGAATGGCCAAAAAGTCAATTAAAAGGACATTGTTGTCATTACCGATAGTATTTGACCTAATCACAATATATATTTTTGTCATGTTTCCTGTATAGAAATATTGACTGTTGCCTAATGGACTGTGATCCCCTGATCTCGGTATCACAAGGATACAAAACATCGATATCTTACAACTTATTTATTAAAACATGTCATTATGTTGCAATTAAAAATACATAATCGGATCTTGCTCAATAAAAACGCGACCTTTCACATTTTATCATACATTCTCTTGAGTTAAAAAGCAATAATGTAACACAATACATTATTTATTCTTTTTACAAAATAATATAATGTACAATCATATAGCTTATGGTACAAATATACAAAATATGGTGGGATGCTAACAAAACCGTTCCAATAAATGATGCTACATCATTACACACATTAAACATTTTTTTTATAATGGTATGCATAGATAGTGAAGTGAAAACAATAACTAAGAACCAGATTGATTATTTACAACACAATACTACATATTTATACACATGCAGCCCTGAGGTTCATAGTTGTCTCCATCCAACTCCAACACAAGGCTCTTCAGCTGCCTTTTCTTATTCCTTTCTGGGCTTGCTTCAGCAATGAATCAAAGTCCAGCTCCTCAAGTTTGCTATTGACAGGACTCGATTCCACATCTCTATTTGAATCTGAGGACAGAGAAACAGCTTTACAGGTGTGCAGGAAAAGTTCACTAGTGACATAATTTAACAAGTTATGGCACGTTTAAAAGACAACATGGCGTCACTTAAGCCAAATACATGTTTTTTGACGTTATGGATACAATTCAGACCCTCTCATTTCAAGTGTATGTCAAGCAAGCGAAATACAAAAGATTAATCATGTTACAAGAACAAAGGATTCCTTGCTACCCCGAGAAACACTCAAAATTCAACCCGTTGTTAAATCTCACCGAGATCAGCGTAGGTTGACTTGCAGAACTGCCGCCTCCCACCAAAACAAATGTCAAGCGGCCGCTCATCTGGTCGCCTCAGTTTGCTACCGTTCTCTATGGCAGCAAACGCATCCTCCATGTTGTAGAACGTGACGAAGCCATAATTGTCACTATAGGTGACAGAATATGAATTAGTACGCTTAATACGCCATTAATATGTATTAGTTATTACACAGCGGCCGTCTAAAACAGAGTTTTTGCTTACCCTCGGTCTCTGAAGTGGAGTGAGACACATTCAACCTCTCCGAACAGCGAGAAGCGTTCTCTCAGCTCGCCGTGCTTCATGGAGCTGCCTATTCGGCCCACGTACACTACACGTCGCTCGTCCTGTTTGGGGATGGGGGTTTATGGAGTTATCGTTGTTGACAGCTCATTGATAACGGCAGAGCACGTTATCACGTGCACGTGTGAATAATAATGCTCACTATGGCTTTCAGTTTTTGAATCCTCATCTCATGTTGTCTCCTGCGTCGACTTGACTCGGTGCTGCCTTTGCGATAACAAGATGGGCTGAAGAAAAGAAAACCAAAACACTAAAATAAGCCTATAGTGTTACGCTGTTATGAACAGTAGAGCCATTTAGAGATTGGTTTTAAAGCTATTTGATGTCCAAAGGCCCACTGACCTGTAAACGTCTCTCCAGCAGCGGCGGTTGTTCCGAGGCGAGGGTGACCGGGACCGGGACCGGGACCTGGACCAGGACTTTGACCGTGACCTGCTCGACCGCGAACGTGAGTAAGCTAGCCTGTAGCTGTGCAGCGGGGAGCGGGAGCGGGACGAGGACGAACCAGCACTGCTGTCTGAACGCCTGGGACGGAACCTGCAAGGCAAGCAGAGGGATGTGAGTCTGGCAGGCGTTCTCCAGAACGCTTGCTGATTTGACTAACAGAAGCTCCTCCCCACACATTGATACACATGTGAAGCAAAGGGCATTGTTGTTTTAGAGGTGTACGTTTATGTTCCTATTTACAGATCCGGGGCTGCGTGGACATACCCGATTATTTTGTCAGCGCTCACAGAGAATGGTAAAATAGCGGAATTTGAAGGGAGTGGTGAATTTGACAACACAAAATGCTGCCGGCGGGACAGACAGACAGTCGGTTACCTCTTCCTCCGCGGAGAATGCGACCTGGAACTAGAGGGTGACGATGACGATGTCGCCGACGATGACGACGAAGAAGAAGAGGATGGGGAGCTTGAACCTAAATCAGAACCAGGAGACCGTCTCCGGTAACTCCACTTCTGCCTTCCTCTCTCTGGGCCGGCTGGATGCGAGTGGCTCAGCGGCTCCTCCCCGCCTTCCTCCGCCTCCACTGCATGGCCGGTGCGCTGCGCCGGCACGGCCCGGTCTGCGGGACGCTTGCTCTCTGAACTGCTGCCGACACGCTTCGTGGGCGGCTGGTGTCCGCGCTCCCCGGCGGTGACAGCAACCGTACCGGGGGGGGTTTCGCACACTGCGGGGCTGCTTGAGACACGCGTGGGCGCTTGTGCGTTAGCTGTGAGGTCGGGAACATCCTCAACAGGTGGTTTCAGATTTTTGCCACCCTCGGACACACAGTAGTCATGGTCTGAGGTTACAGACGCAAGTAAATGCATCTGAGAGGAAGTGCTGCCGACGGGGGGGTTTGAGAGGCTGCCGTGAATCTTCTTGGGCGGTAGAGGCCGGGGGTTTATTATCTGAATGGCCTTGGATGCAGGAACCTTTGGTTTTTCCGGATTCCTCCTCTTGGGGATCGAAGGGAAATGGTCCACGTCTTGAGTGCCGAGAATGACATCAATGCCAAGAGGTTCCGGAATAGCTGCAGACTCTGATATTTGACAAGGATGTAGAACAAGTTGTTTTTGGGTCTCGAGTACTTCTGTGCTAAAAGACTCCTGACATGAAATCTTAACACTGTCCACTATATGTTTAAGTGATTGTCCTGGTTCTGCTTTTTGCGATTCACAAGGTTCCCGGTCTGTTTTCAGTTGTTGAGACTGCTGTGTAGTATCCAGTGCTTGCATGATAGCTGCTAAAAAAAAGAATAGAAAATCAGATTATTATGTAAAACAGCTATCAGTTCCTACAAATAAAAAGGTTAGATCATAATCTTACCCAATTCCTTATTACAAATTCTCTCCATAGGTCTGGGATGACCACACATGTCAGAACGGTCCACAGGTTTACAAATGAAGTCACCGTCACAGGCCTGTCTATGGCTCTTTTCTATGGCTGGGAATTAAAGAATCAAAAAGTAGTGGTAATGAATGGAATAAATGATCGTTGGAACCCAGCGATGTTACGAAAATGGTTTGCGAGCGGTAAATCACCTTGCGTTTCTTCAAAACGCTGCAGCAAACTGGTCAGATCAGTGGCCTCTATTCCTGCAAAGACAGTGTAGGCCGACATGAGAGGAATGCGTAAAAGAATACACTACATATACGCATCACTTTCATTCTTTTTCATCAACAGAGTTTAGAGAACAGCGCAAGCACATTACCTTTATCCACCTTTGGTGTTTGGATGCTACAAGTAGCCTGAAGACAGAGGGGCAGCTCCTCGGGGGCAGAAATAACCAGGGAAGCTCCGGTAGACCTCTCCCCTGCTGGGGCATCAGTATTCACAATAGTGGAGAGCTGAGTGGAGGGTACACAGTGTGCTTGTTTTGTCTGAGCTGGACTAGAGGACATTGTGACATTTGGTAAAGGCTTAATTTCCCCGGTTGGACTTTGACCACATTGTTGATGCAGTGGACCGCTGCTTTCTTTAAGATGTTTGGTCCATGTTGCAGTCTGACACGCTTCCAGAGGTTTAGAATGGAGAGAGACCGGCTCTGCTTTTAGAGGTTGTTCAGACACACCGGCTCTCCTAATATGCCGACGCTGGCGTATGCTCTCTGTTTCAGGACACTGTTGTTGTATGAGCACTTTGGACGTTGAGTCTGGCGAAGGTGGCTCTATCTTAAGCAGCTGCTGCTTACATGCATTTTTCTGGATTTCCTGAAGGAGGCCGGTGTTCTTAAGGGGGGACGCTCTGTTACACACCGCCACTTTGGGCTTGGGCTCTGGAGAGCACCGGGTCATTGGTGGCACCTTCAGCGGCATAGACCTATCCCTGGATAGGTGCGCTACAGGCAAGGGCAGGAGCACAGGATTAGGAGGATCGCTGTTGATCAATGCGAGTTTCTTTGCCGGACTTGGCCTACTTTGCGGGTGGGCTGCGCGGTCCACGAGTGGACGAGCGGGCGAGACTGCTGTGGATTCGGTCCTGGCGAGCTTTAAACCGCCACGCCGTACAGTGTGTTTAGCCTCCACGGAGCCAGAGCCGCGGGAGGATGAGATATTGTGGCCAGGTCTCTTAGCTCTACTGAGACAGTCACTGTATCGGGGTACACCCTGAACACACATGATTGGAGACAGCTCTGTCGGGGTTGTAGGCAGGCGGGGCCACTTTGCAGCGTTGTTCCTTTGCTGTTCCGCGAGGGGCAGCCGCTTATGGCGGAGCTGCCGGTACTCTTGAAGGCTGAGGGATTTGGGCTTGGTCTTGCTTTGTGGGGGCGGGGCGCCGTCACTTCCCGAAGCAGGTTTTGCGAGTGCTGGCACTGTGACGGCGCGAGCGTCACATGCGTCCGCTCCACTGTGCGAACGCGAGACCGCCGTTTCGCTCGCCTGCTCCCAGTGTTCGCGCCCAGGCTCATTTTGTTCAGGCTCCTCGTGCTCGAGCGCATCAAACCTCGCCACTTCAACGCAGCCGAAGCTCACCCGTTTCTTCTGCCTGCGTGGCTGCGTTTTGGACGCGTCGCGGCCCACCAGAACGCTCTTCAGTTCCCCCTCACCTCTACCTGCATGTCCCGACGCTACCTCCGTTGCCTCCTCGTCGGATACGTCTACGTTGACCTCCTCGTCGCTGTCACCAGACGGTTTCTCATACTTCAGTATCTCTCCTGGGAAGGACAGCGGGTCGCCTGGGCTTTGTTCACCCGGTGAGGAGGCAGTGTGGTTGGGACTACTTGACCAGCATTTGCCCCTTTCCTCCAGACGCACTCGGAGAGAGTATGGGTGCATGAGTCTCACCAGGTGGACCAGAGACGTCGAGGTGAACACCTCTATTTCAGCTTCTGCCGCTTCGAGTGACCATGTGGGACGAAGTGGCGTGCGACGAGGCTGCCCGAGGGCCCGTCCTTTGCGCTTAGCTTCGTCCTCTCCGTCGCTCGGCAGAGCAGAGGCTGCAATACGGCCTCTGAGTCTAGATCGTCTCAGTCTGTCGGCAACACATCCCTCCTGAAGGGATGGAGAAGAAAAAAAGCGACAGCTCAGCTTATATCCACGCGTTTTGTTAAATATCCCATGTATACGTTTCCGTTTCTTTGGTATTTCTTCTGATTACGCATCCAAACCATGTGGCTGGAAATAGCCATGTGGACAAAAAAAAAAATGTTTTAAGCTATGTATCTCTAAATATTTTAAAACAATATGAAAAAAGAAAACGTATCTACGCATACAATTAAATATGTGCTACTATTTTATGTTTATAGTTACTTTACAAATGGAAAGGCCAGGCCAGTGTGCAGTGAGAGTGCTTAATAAGCCTCGGCCTTATCGTCTTTTCACCTTAACCTGTATGATAAATAGGCCCGTTTGTGTTGTTAAGCTGGCTCTCTGTGTCTATTAAGAACCATTTATTTTGCAAGCATCGATTGCTCTTTTACTCTATTTGCAAATAATAGTAATAATAACATCACTAGCGCATAGTAAAACTACACAAACAATCTAATGCCTGTACACAAATAGACAAAAGAGTTTTAAGGAAATATATAACTATAACCCAGAGATAGCTAACCTCCCTAAACCAGATACAACATTTGTTATACACAGATAAATCAATACAATACAAACCTTTACAGTCGAAAAAGCCAAAGGGCCAAGGGAGGTGGAGGAAGAGTACACAATATCCCTAGTAGGTTTATCTGCAGCTAGACTCAACAGCTTCCTTAACTAAAACAATAAAGGAAAAGGAGAAAAACAATTCAGTATAAAAGATTTCTATATATAACATTGTTATAATTTTGCTCTGATAAGGAATACACGTTTGTTTGGCTTTGTTACAGCTATCTGAATCAGCCGTGATCTCTTGCTTTAGGCAAGCAAGGGGCCACCTAGTGGTAAACATTAGAAGAGGGTTTAAAACTGGCGCTGAAGCAGACTTGATGTAGCACATTGCACACACCTAATAGAGTTCAGAATTGACATGTTCTAACTGTAAATGGTAATTACACAGACTGACATGCAAATCACCCAAGCCCCTGTTTGCTCCAAGCGATATATCCGGCTAAGACGCTTTATGAATATGGAAATAGAACTGTATTAAAGTTGAACTATGAATGGTGACAAACAGATCAACGGTAAATGGGTGTTTGGGTGTGTATGATCATGTATGGTAAACCATTATGTTATAAAGGACAGATTAACCCAAATGCAGATTATTCTTTACATTTATAACACAAATAGCCTATTTGTGCACCTACCGTAGAGTGTTCCCCATGCTCTTGGTTTATCAGGAGTTCGGTGTCCGGCAATGTGTCAAAAGGAGACAGAGTTCCCTCACTGTTTTCCCCTCTGTCCAGTATCTCCGTCAGGGCTGTTAGCAAGGTGGAATCATTCTCTTCATCCATTCCACTCTTATTCTAAACCAGAAAGTCACACAGCATCATATCACAGAGGCTTATTTTGGCCTTTCAAACAGGTTTCAAAGCAGCGATGTGATCGAAGATAGTGGTGCAGACTTGGCCGCTGTGAGGCTGACCTCTGAGGAACTGGAGGTGTCTGCAAACATGGCCAGGATGGACTGGTCCATACACGACTGTGTGTTGTTCATCACACTTTCCATATCCAGTTTGCTAAGTGCTGCCTTCTCGAGAGAGAGAGAGAGAGAGAGAGAGAGAGAGAGAGAGAGAGAGAGACATATATAAATATATTAATTTAAAGTGTACATTTAGAAATGCACAATGCTCATTATTTTGCGTCTAGAATGCTGACATATATTTGCATGTGCAGTCACACACAATGTGTATACACATTTCTAACTGGGCCTCGCCCTGGGTGTGCACCCATGTTGGAGCACCGACTATAATATAATACGATAATAGCATATTAACGTCTGAGCATTAGTCCATTTCCATAACAACTCAGCTGGTCATAAGCACAGAAATAAATAATTGACAAACATTGAGACCCAATAAAGAAAAGTAAATCCATAAGAATACATGTTGGTGTGGTAAATGAAAGCAACATTGTCCCTGATGTAAAATCATTGATAGGATTTTCAGTGACCAGAAGGGTAGACTTCTGCCCCAGGCCAACCAGGAAATTGTTCTGGAGGCGGTGCGTGCCTGTGCATGTCATCTCGGGCAACCAATCAAACACATAACACAGTTCTTAGCATCTTCACACTGACTTCAATTGAAATCCCCCTAATGTATAAGGCCTTTTACTGACATGACGATGCAAGATACGGTTGTACGATCGATCAGTACATCGGAAGAATTGGTGACGGACAAGGCAGTGACAATAACTGATGTGTTTGTTTAATGACATAGTGAACAGCTCTGGCAAGTTGAGTCCCATACCTGCTCCGGAGTGTATTGTAATAGTTAACTACTGTATGTATATGTTGTATTCACTAATGCACTGCGTGTAGTGAAACCATCAAAAACAACGAAGTTGTTTAATACGTCTGAATATTGCCCAGCAGCCATTATTGAATCTAGTCCAAGGTTGTGCTAGCCACGTGTCACCACGCGTAGAGTGGCACATAAGCAGTAATCCCACGTCTCGAACGCTCTCGCAGTTTTAATCAGTATTCACTTTTATTCAAAAGTTAAAATGATCGATATATCATACCTCGTGAAGAGTGGCATTGGACAGAAATTCGGTATTGCCGGCATTTGAATTAGTCTCTTTCCTCATGCTCTGAGACGCCATCTTGCAGTTCCGCACATGGTGCTCCGGCAAGGAACACACGTGGGCGCTAGCCAAAACAACGCTGACCTGGAATCAGTGTTATACTATCTTGTCAACCGTTATCATATTAAAGACAAAAAAGATCTGACCCTAGGTCGGCAACACGTTTCTGGGTCAGTTTATCGGATGCTTTTGGTAGTGATTTCAGTATGATCAAGTCCGGTTTGACAGAATTACAAAATACTGGCGATGTAGGCGAACATTGCTAGACGGTTTAATATTACTTTACGTATATGATAATATAGGCTACTGTAAATTATTGATAGGCTACAATAAACGATATTGTTTTGTTTTATAAAACCATTATAAGATAAATAGTGCCTAAAGACAAATGTAAGGAGATTCTTGAATTTGACATGGAATTTCAAAGGAAGTAAATGAAGTTTTGTAAAGTGAGGTTACATTTGTATGATCATTTTACAAATTGGCAATGAGCATGGAATTATGGATGAATCTCAGCTCAATCAGCTCATGCACAATACAGCCTGCAATCATCAGTTGGAAATATGCCCCCAGTGGCCAGAATGATAAGGTGCAGGATCAGGATTGTCTTTGCGAGGCTAGGTGGAACTGAAACTAGGGACGTAATCTTCTGTAGCCTTATTTGCTTTTCCCAAACACTAGATGGCGATACATTTCATTCTCAAACGGGTATCTCTCCAGGTCTCTGCTATTACTAACAATCTGTTTTTAAAAAGTACTTGTAATGTAAAAAAGTGATGTGTCCATTTAAAGTAGTGCATCATTAAATGTGAGTCCCGAACCCGAAATATATGCCATAAACTCACTGTTTGCTGTTCACAATCGGGGAGGGATCTTGTTCTGCAGGATAGTGTATAATACCACCCTGCCAGAATCAGGTGCAAAAGGGGCAGATACACAGTTTTACAACCAAACTCTTAATGGTTTTAAAACCTTAAACCATGGGTTTGAACTAGGTTAACAAGTTATAGTAGCAGATACTGTAATAAGCCTGGTGTAACCACACCCAATATTCATATTGTGAATATGGTCTGCCTCCATGGGCGTAGACCTATGGCTAATTTTGAAAGTACAAACAATTGGCAACTGTTTTGATCGCCTCATCTAGCTCTACCACCATTTAGAAACACGCTTGTCTTCAACGTAATCTCACTACACCCCACCCTGATTGGTCCGCCAGCAGGGTGGCTGTGAAAACGCTACTGTGAACATGGATTCCAGACTAAAATCCCAGATAAATAAATTGAGCTGAGAGCAAATAGACAAGCAGATATTAGCACGGAGGTGACCTTTTGGCTTAATGCCACAGTGGCACCCAGCTACTGACTGCTCAGTATCAGTAAGATATGCTCACAACATCTTATTTATACACATTAACAATGTCGCATATTCTCTTATGGAGAATAATAGTGGCTGCATCTGAACAAATTCCAGGAGGACTATTTGGAATGCAGACATATTGGCGTAAAAGTGTGTTGTGAGTGAAAAAAACATATTGTGTCACTTTCTCTTTATATCACAAACCTCTTATTACATATTATTCATACAGATAAAGTGTACTCTGTTTGTACATATCTGATCTACAATCACTGGCTGTTTCATCTCTGTCCACCGTCTTTACGTAGCCTCTCTCACACCCACCCCCATCCTCGACCCCCTGCACGGCTCTCGAAACACGCAACGACTGAAATGGGGCCAAAACATCTTTGCCTCAAACTGTGTGCGAGTGTGTTTGTGTGTGTGTGTGTGTGTGTGTGTTCAGAAGAGGAGGTTGTGTGTTGGGGGGCGGGGGGTTGTAAGTGGGTCACCTTACTGCTGTATCTAGCATTCAGGCTCCACATCATTACATTGCCACACACACAGACGGACACACACACATTTTACCATCACTCCATCAACTGCCCCGTTTTACATTCAGGCCTGTGCTTTTGACAGCAAACCTAAGTTTGTGCCACGAATTAGAGCATCTCCTCTCTCTCTCTCTCTCTTTCTCTCTCTTTCTCTCTTTCATTTCCCATAGTCCCTCATGTCCGTTGGAGTGGCTTTACTATCATGCTTGTCCCTCTCCACCCCCCACGCCTCCTTACCCTAAGAATGAGAATCATTAAAAAACTCCTCCGTTCATCTCTCTCTTATTTTCCTAACTTCCTGACCAAGACCCCCGCTGTGCAAGGAGAGAAAGGGTTGTAAAGGGAGAACGGTATCGGCATGTGGGCCTGTCTCTAGTCTGTGTGCTTGGGTGATTCCCATGTGTGCATGCGCACATGATTGTTGTGCCTTCCTAACAGTGGGGCCGCTTACCACGTACCGCAAAAGCAGAATGGCAACGAGGCGCAGCGTATGGTCCTGTTACGGTCTGTCGTTTACGCGTGCGCCTTCTGTAGCCTTGGACGCTCAGCCATGCAATGTCTTGTGCATGTTGTAGTGTCAGTGTGTGTGTGGCCTTTCGCAGATATATGGTGACACTGAGAGCCGTTTGTTTATTTAAAAAGAAGGCAAAAGGCGCTATGATCTTTAACCCGGTACCCATGGAAAGTGGGACACCACACACATGCATACATGAGAGAACGAGCAGGTAGTTCTGTTGCTCTCATCTGGTTTCATCCTTCTCCTCCCCTTGCAGACCAGATGAGGAATGCCATCACACTGAGTCCAGACAACCCCTGTTAGAGAGAACCCCAGGGCGAGAGAGAGAGGGAGGGAGGGAGAGAGAGAGGACTGGTGAGGGAAATTCCTTTTGTTTATAGTAGCGGCTGAAGTGAACCTTTTTTAATTTATAAACATCAAAATGTACAATCAGAACAGAAACATATTCAGTGCATATTATACTTAATGCACACAATACAAAGTAAAATATCAGGGTTTGGTGGGGGGGGGGGGGGGGGGGGCAGAGTGAAATAATGAAA